>JAKWJA010000343.1:0-184923 GCA_027704765.1 Solanum habrochaites
CGCCCTTGGAACGAATACACAGTCGGCATGTGAAGCGAGGGGGTGGCATGCCCATCATCATAATTAGACAAAATATAAAAGGTCGGATGATGTTAGGCATGGCATGTCGTATCACCCTTGGAGAGAATATATGGACAGACGTCGTTGAGTGTGTCATGCCATCATCGCCCTTGGAAAGCTTACATGATCGGATGATCTCGAGAATGGCATGTAATCATCACCCACGGACAGCACAAACGATCAGACTACGATGGGCGTGGCATGCCAACATGGGCCGTGGGTAGCTCACATGGTCAGTTGACTACGGGCATAGCATGCCATCTTCCCCATTGGGCAGCACATTCAGAGACATCGAGCGTGACATGCCATCTTCGCCCCTGGACAGCACACACGGTGGGATGACTTCGGGCGTGGCATGGCATTATCACTCTTGATAAGCATACACGGTTAGACTACGTCAAGCATGGCATGCCATCATGGCCATTGGCCCACACACAAAAATTGAATAACTCGGTCGTGCCAATGCCATCATTGCACTTTGAATGCACACAAGGTTGAACGACGTCGGGCGTGGCATGCTATCATTGCCCTTGGAAAGTATACAATATCGAACGACGTTGAGCGTGGCATGATATGATCGCCCTTGGATTGCAAACACGGTCGGACGACGTGAGGTGTGGCAATGCTATCATAGCTCTTGGGAAGCCCACACGGTATGACGACGTCGGGCGTGGCATTCCATCATTGCCAGTGAGAAGCAAATCTTGAGAAGTCGAGCGTGACATGCCATCTTCTCAATTGGTGAGCACACACGGTGGGATGACGTCGGGCGTGATATAGCATTATCACCCTTGGACAACATACACGGTCGGACTACGTGTTGTGTGGGATGCCATCATGGCCGTTGGCCAACACACACAGTCGGACGACCTCGGCCGTGGCAATGCAATCATTGCTCTTGGAATGCAAACAAGGTCGAACGACATCGGGTGTGGCATGCCATCATTTCCCTTAGAAAGCATACACGATCAGACGATGTCGGGCGTGGCATGTTATCATCTCCCTTTGACAGTACGCATGATCAGAGGATGTCGGGCATGACATGGTCACCTTGCCCTTGGGCAGAACACACGGTTGGATAATGTTGGTTGTGGCATGACATCATCACCATGAAGCAGCACATGCGGTCAGACAACGTCGGGCGCAACATGCCATCATCGCCATAAAGCACCATATACAGTCAGACGATGTTAGGTGTGACTTGATATCTTTTCCCTTGGACAGGACACACGATTGGATGAAATCGGGCGTGGCATGCCATCATCACCCTTGGATAAAATGCATAGTCGGACGACGCCCGGCGTGGAATGACCGCATGGACCTAGGACTGCATACACGACTGGATGACATCGAGCGTGTCATGCCATCATCTCCCTCGGACAAAACACTCGATCGGACTACATCGAGCATCTCATGCCATCATCACCCTTGGGCAGATAAAGGTCAGACTACGTCGAGCGTGTCATTTCATCATTGCCCTTGGACTGCATACATGGTTTGACGACGTCAAGTGTTGTATGCACTCATCGCAATTGGACAGCATACATAGGTTAAGACAATGTTAGGCGTGGCATGCAATCATCACCCTTGGACAGCACACACAATCAGAAATGTTAGGCGTTGCATGCCATCATTGCACTTGAGCAGCACACACGGTTGGACTACATAGGCGCGTGGCAAGCCATAATTTCCCTTGGATAGCATAGACGGTCATACAAAGACAGGTGTGGCATGTTATCATTGCCCATGGTCAGTATATAAGGTTGGATGATGTCAGCCGTGGCAATGTCATCATCGCCGTTGGATAGCATACAGGATCTGACTACGTCGAGCGTGGCATGACTTCATGGCCCATGGGCAGCACACACGGTCAGACGACGTCCGCCGTGCAATGCCATCATTTCCTTTTGAATGCACACACGAACGGACAACGTCGGGCTTGATATGCCATCATCGCCCTTAGAAACCATACACCATCGGTTGACGTTAGGCGCGGGATGTTATCATCGCCCTAGAATTGCAAAGACGATGGGACGATATCAGGCGTGGGATGCCTACATGGACCTTGGGTTGCACTAATGGTGGGATGACGTGGAGCATTGAATGCCATCATGGACCTAGTAAAGCATACACGGTCGGTCGACATCAGGCATGGAAGGCCATCATCTCCCTTGGACAACATACACAGGGAAAGACGACATCGATAATCGCTTTCCATCATCTCCCTTGTCGGCCTTGGAAAGAATACACGGTAACACGACGTCGGGCATGGCATAACATTATCGCCCTTGAATAGCATACACGGTCGGACTACGTCTGGTGTGGCATGCCATTATTGCCCTTGGCCAGCACACATGATTGGAAGACCTCAGCCGAGGTAATCCCATCATCGCTCTTTGAATGCACACAAGGTAAAACGACGTCGGGCGTGGCATGCCATTATTGCCCTTGGAAAGCATACACTATCATACTACGTCTGGTGTAGCATGTTATCATCGTCCTTAGAAAGCATACACGATTGGATGACATCAAGAGTTTCATGTAATCATTGCCCTTGAGCATCACACACGGTCGAGTAACTTCGCCCGTAGCATGCCATCATTTCCATTGAGAAGAACACACGGTTGGATGACTTCGGCCGTAGTATTCAATCATTGCCATGCGGCAGAAAATTTGGAGAAGTCGAGCGTGACATACCATCTTCGCTCTTGGACAACCACACGGTGGGACGACGTCGGGCGTCGCATAGCATTATCACCCTTCGACAGCATACACGGTCGGACTACGTCTTGTAAAGCATGCCATTATGGCCCTTGTCTAGCACACATGGTCGAATGACCTCGGTCATAGCAATGCCATGATCTCCCTTGGAATGCACACAAAGTTGAACGACGTCGGGTGTGGCATGCCATCAACGCCCTTGGAAGCATACACGATCGGAAAAACTTGGGCGTGGCATGTTATAATTGCCCTTTGATAGTACGCACGATCGGAGGATGTCGGGCGTGGAATGCCTACATGTCCCTTGGGCAGAACACACGGTCGGATAACGTCGGGCGTGGCATTCCATCATTGCCATTAGGCAGCACACGCGGTTGAACGATATCGGGCGCAACATTCAATCATCGCCATTGGGCACCACACGCAGTAGGACTAGGTCAAGCGTGGTCAGCACACACAGTCGGACGACCTCGGCCGTGGCAATGCGATCATTGCTCTTGGAATGAAAACAAGGTCGAAAGACGTTGGGTGTGGCATGCCATCTTTGCCCTTGGAAATCATACACGATCAGACGATGTCGGGTGTGGCATGTTATCATCTCCCTTTGACAGTACGCATGATTAAAGGATATCGGGCGTTGCATGCCCCTATGGCCCTTGGGCAGAACACACGGTTGGATAACGTCAGGCGTGGCATGACATCATCGCCATTAAGAAACATAAGCGGTCGGACAACATCGGGCGCAGCATGCCATCATCGCCATTGGGCACCCCACGCAGTCGGACGCCATTAGGCGTGACTTTCCATCTTTGCCCTTGGACAGCACACACGATTGGACGAAGTCGGGCGTGGCATGCCATCATCACCCTTGGATAACATACATGGTTGGACGAAGTCCGGAGTGGAATTACCGCACGGCCCTTGGTCTACATACACGGTCTGATGACATCGAGCATGTCATGCCATCATCTCCCTTGGACAGCACACTCTATCGGACTACGTCGAGCGTATCATGCCATAATCGCCCTAGGGCAGGACACACGGTCGAACAACATCGAGTGTGGCATACCATCATCACCCTTGGAAAAAAACACTATCAAACGACGTCGAGCATGGCATGCCATCATCATCCTTGGGCCGCACACACGGTCGAACGACCTCGGCCGTGGCATGCCATCATTGTCGTTGGACAGCACACACGGCGGGACGACGTCGTGCATGACATGCAATCTTTTCCCCTGGACAGCATACACGGTCCGACTACATTAGGTGTGGCATTCTATCATGGCCCTTGGATAGCATACACGACAAGACGACGTCGGGTATTCCATGCGATCATCACCCTTGGAAAGCACACACGATGGAATGACATGGGGCGTGGCATGCCATCAGTTTCCTTGGGTAGTACACATGTTAAGATTATGTTGGGCGTGGCATGCCATCAATGCTCTTGGAAAGCACACATAGTCGTACGATGTCACGCGTGACATGTTATCATCTCCCATTGCTAGCACACACGGTCAGATCACGTTGATTGTGGCAATGCCATCATTGCCCTCGGATAGAACACACGATTAGACTATGTTTGGCGTGGCATGACATCATGGCCCTTGGGAAGCACACACGATCGGATGATGTCGGGCTTTAAATGCCATCATTTCCCTTGGACAACATACATGGTCGGACTACATCGAGTGTGGCTTGTTATTATCACCTTTGGAAAGCATATACGACCGGATGACGTCAGGTGTGGCATGTTATCATCGTCCTTGGAGAATACACACGATCAGACGATATCGGGCGTGGAAGGCCATCATCGCCCTTGGAGTGTATACACAGGGTCGCACAACATCGGTCGTGGCATGCCATCATCGTACTTGGACAGCATACACGGTCGGACAACTTCGGGCGTGGCATGTTATCATCGCCCTTGGACTACACACACGGTAGGACGACGGTTGGCATGGCAATGCCATCATCACATTTGGGTAGCACACTCGATCGGGCGACGTTAGTCATTAACTTCCATCACTGGCTTTTGGAAAGCAACACAGTCGAACGACTTAAACATTGCATGATATCAACGCCTTTGGATGCACACACTAATGGACGATGTAGGGCTTGGTAGGCTATCATCGCCCTTGTGCATTACACATAGTAGGATGATGTCGGCCGGGGCAATGCCATCATAGCCCTTGGAATGCACTCACGATAGGACATTGTCGAGCCTGGAATGCCATCATCGCCCATTGAAATCATACCTGATCTGATGATGTCGGGCATTGCATGTTATCATCTTCGTTGGACAGCATACACGATTGGAAAATGTCGTGTGTGGCATGCCCGCATGGTCGTAAGGCAGCACATCTGGTCGGATGAATTCAATAGTGGCATACCATCAACGCTATTGGGTAGCACCTGAGGTCGGACAACGTCGGGCGTGAGGTGCGATCTTTGCCCTTGGACAGCACACATGGTGGGACGACGTCGACCGTGTTGTTGGATAGAATACACGGTCAGATGATATCGGGCGTGGAATGCCATCATCGCCATTAGATAGCATATACAAGTTCGAACGACGTGGGGCGTAGCATGCCATAATCTCCCTAGGACAACATAAACAGTCAGACAATGTCGAGAATGTTATGCCATCATCGCCCTTGGAAAGCATACACAATCAGCCGACGTCGAGCATGGCATGCCATCATCTCCCTTGGACAACACACATGATCAGACTACGTCGCGCGTGGCATAACATCATCTGCCTTGGAAAGCATACATGATTAGACGATGTCGGGCGTGACATGTTATGAATACCCTTGGACAGCACACACGATAGGACCACGTAGGGCGCGACATGCCCTCCTGGCCTTTGGGCAGGACACACGGTCGGATGGAGTCGGGTTTGGCATGCTAGTATCGCCATTGTGCAGCACATAGGGTTGGACGACGTCGGGCGTGGTATGCCATCTTCGCCGTTGGACTACATAAACGGTTGGACGATGTCAGGCGTGTCATGCCATCATCGCTCTGAGAATGAATACAAGTTCGAATAATGTCGGGCGTGGCATGGAATCATCGCAAGTGGACAAGATACATATGGTCAGATGACGTATAGCGTGGCATGCAACCATCTCCCTTCGACAGCACACATGGTCGAATGATGTTTTCTGTTGCATGCCATCATTGTCGTTGGGAAGCATACACAGTCGGACTACGTCGGGTGTGGCATGCCATCAACTACCCTTGGACTGCATAGACAATCGTACGACGTCAGGCGTTGCATGTTATCATCGTCCATTGTCAGCATACAGGTTTGGACGATGTCAGCCATGTCAATGCCATCATCGGCATTGAATAGCATACACGATCTGAATACATTGAGCGTGGCATGACATCATGGCCCTTGGGAAGCACTCACGGTCAGACGACGTCGGCCGTGCAATGCCATCATGGCCTTGGGAATGCACACACGGTCGGACGACATTGGGCTTGACATGACATCATCGCCCTTTGAAAGCATACACGATCGGATGGAGTCAAGCGTTGGATGTTATCATCGCCCTAAGATAGAGCACACAATTGGACGACATCAGACGTGGGATGCCTGCATGGACGTTGGGCTGCACTTATGGTGGGATGACGTCGAGCGTGGCATTCCATCATGGGCCTTGGCAAGCATACACGGTCGGTCCACATCGGGAGTTGAAGGCCATCATCTCCCTTGGACAGCATACACAGGGACGGATGATGTCGGGCATGGCATGCCATCATCTCCCTTGTCGCCCTTTGAAAGAATACACAGTAAAACGACGGCAGTTGTGGAAATTCCATCATCTCCCTTATACTGCATACACGGTCGGGCGACGTTAGGCGTGGCATGACATCATCACCCTTGGACATCATACACGGTCAGACTACATCGGGCGTGGCATTCCATCATCGCCCGTGGAATGAACACATGGTCAGATGATGTCGGGCGTGGCATTCATCATCGCAATTGGACAAGATACACAGGATCGGACAATGTCAGGCGTGGCATGCCACCCTTTGACAGCATACATGGTCAGACGATGTCGGGCATTTCATGTCATCATCATCCTTGGAAAGTATACACGATCGAACGACATCTGGTGTGGTATGTTATCATCGCCCTTGGAAAGGACACACGATCGTACGACGTCAGGTGTGGCATTCCTACATGACCCTTGGGAAGCACACACAGTCGGATGACGTCGAGCGTTGCATTCCATTATCGCCTTTGGAAAACACGCACAGTGGGACAACATCAGGCGTGGTATACCATAATCGCCGTTGGATAGAATACACGGTCGGATGATGTTGGGCGTGGAATGCCATCATCGCCATTAGATCGCATATACAAGGTCGAACGACGTCTGGTGTAGCATGCCATCATCTCCCTTGAATAACATACACAGACAGACAACGTCGGGCATGTTATGCCATCATCGCCCTTGGAAAGCATACAAAATCAGACAATGTCGGGCATGGCATGTTATCACCGTCCTTGGAAAGCACACATGATCGAAGGACATCAGGCGTGGCATGACCACATGGACCTTAGATAGAACAGACGATCGGATGACGTCGAGCGTGGCATGCCATCATCTCCCTTGGACAACACACACGATCGTACTACATTGGGCGTGGCATGCCATCATCTTCCTTGAAAAGCATAAACGATCAGATGACGTCGGGCGTGACATGTTATGAATACCCTTGGACAGCACACACAATAGGACCACGTAGGGTGCGACATGCCCGCATGGCCCTTGGGCAGGACACACAGTCGCATGGTGTCGGGTTTGGCATGCCAGTATCGCGATTGTGCAGCACATACGTTAGGACGCAGTCGGGCGTTGTATGCCATGTTCTCCCTTGGACAACATACGCGGTTCGACGATGTCCGGCGTTTCATGTTATCATCGCAAATGTTAAGCATACAGGGTTGGACGATGTTAGTCGTGGTAAAGCAATCATCGCCGTTCGATAGCATACACGATCTGACTACGTTGAGCATGGTATGACATCATGGCCCTTGGGCAGCACTCACGGTCAGACGACGTCGGCTGTGCAATACCATCATGGCCCTTGGAATGCACACACGGTCAGACGACGTTAGGCTTGACATGACATCATCGCCCTTGGAAAGCATACACGATCAGATAATGTCGGGCGTCAGATGTTATCATCTCCCTAGGATAGCACACACCATCGGATGACATCGAGCGTGGGATGCCCACATGCCCTTGGGCTGCACTTACGATGGGATGATGTCGAGCATGGCATGCCATCATGGCCCTTTGCAAGCATACACGGTCGGTCGACATCGGGCGTGGAAGGCCATCATCGCTATTGGACAGTATACACAGGGACGGTCGACGTTGGGCATGGCATGCCATCATCAACCTTGGATAACATACACAGTCAGAGAACGTCGAGCATGTTATTCCATCATCGCCCTTGGAAAGCATACACAATTAGACGACGTCGGGCGTGGCATGTTATCACCGTTCTTGGAAAGAACACATGATCGAAGTACATCGGGTGTGGCATGCCTGCATGGCCCTTGGATAGAACACACGGTCGGATGACGTCGAGCGTGTCATGCCATCATCTCCCTTGGAAAACACACACGATCGGACTATATAGGGCATGGCATACCATCATATGCCTTGAAAAGCATACACGATTAGACGACGTCGGGCGTGACATGTTATGAATACCCTTGGACAACACACACGATAGGAACACGTAAGGCGCGACATGCCCGCATGGCCCTTGGGTCCCACACGCAGTCGGACGACGTTAGGCGTGACATATCATCTTTGCCCTTGTACAACACACACGATTAAACAACGTCGGGTGTGGTATGTCATCATCATCTTTGGACAACAAATATGATCGGACAAAGTCTGTCGTGGAATGCATGTATGTCCCTTGGGCAGCACACACAGTCGGATGACATTTCCTTTTGGACAGCACAAACGGTCAGACGACGTCCAACGTCAAACGCCATCATTTTCCATTGGACAGCACACACGGTCGGACGACGTTAAGGTGGCATGCCATCATTTCCTTTGGACTGCACACACGAACGGTCAACATCGGGCGTGGCATGTTATCATCCCCCTTATATAGCAGAGATAGTCGGACGATGTCGGTCGTGGCAATTCTATCATCGACCTTGGAATGAAAATATGATCGGACGATGTTAAGCGTGGTATGTAATCATCGCCCTTGGACAACAAACACGATCAAACACGTTGGGAGTGGCATGCTCGAATGACACTAAGTCAGCACACATGGTCGTATGACGTCAAGCGTGGTATGTAATCATCGCCCTTGGACAACAAACACGATCAAACACGTTGGGAGTGGCATGCTCGAATGACACTAAGTCAGCACACATGGTCGTATGACGTCAAGCGTGTCATGCCATCATCATTAGGTAGCACACGCGGTCATACAACGTCGGGGACGATGTTCCATCTTTGCCCTTGGACAGCACACATCGTGGAACACCATCGGGCGTGGCATGCCATCATCGCCCTTGGAAAGAATACACGGTCGGACGATGTCGTGCGCGATATGCCATCATCTCCCTTGAACTGCACACACGGTCGGACGAAGTTGGGCGTGGCATGCCATCATCGCCCTTGAACAACATACATGGTCGGACTACGTCAGGCGTGGAATGCCATGATTGCCCTTGGAATGAACACACGATTGGATGATGTTGGGCGTGGCATGCCATCATCGCTATTTGACAACATACACAGTGTCGAACCATGTTAGGCGTGCAATCATCGCCCTTGGACAGCATACACAATCACACGACATCGGGCGTGCCATGCCATCATTGCCCTTGGAAAGCATACACGATCAGACGACGTAGGGTGTGGCATGTTATCATCGCCCTTGGACAACACAAATGATCGGAAGACATTGGGCGTGGCATGCCCGCGTGGTCGTTGGGAATCACACATGGTCTAATGATGTCGAGTGTGGCATTCCATCCTCTCCCTTGGAAAACGCATACAATCGGACAGTGTCAGGCGTGACATGCAATCATCGCCCTTGGGAAACACACACGGTCGGACAACGTCGAGCGTGGCATCCCATCATCGCCCTTGGAAAGCATATACGATTGGACGACGTCGAGTGTGGCATGTTATCATCGCCGTTGGACAGCACACACGATCGGACAACGTCTTGCGTGGCATGGCCGCATGGACCTTGGGAAAGACACACGGTCAGATAAAGTCAGGCATGGCATGCCATTATCGTCATTGGGCATCACACACGGTCGGATGATGATGGGCGTGACGTGCCATCTTCGCCCTTGGACTGCACACACGGTTAGACGATGCAGGGCGTTGCATGTCCTCATCTCCCTTGGATAGAATACATTGTCGAACAACTTCGGTCGTGCAATGACATCATGGCCCTTGTAATGCACACACGGTCGGACAACTTCGGGCTTGACATGACATCATCTCCCTTGGAAAGCATACACGATCGGATCACGTCAGGCGTGGGATGTTGTCATCGCCCTAAGATACCACACATGATCGGACGACATCGGGCGTGGGATGCCTGCATGGACCTTGGGCTGCACTTATTGTGGGATGACATCAAGCGTGGCATGCTAGCATGGACCTTGACAAGCATACACGGTCGGTCCACATCGGGCCTGGAAGGCTATCATCTCCCTTGGACAGCATACACAGGGGCGGATGACGTCGGGCATGGCATGCCATCATCTTCATTATCACCCTTGGAAAAAATACACGGTAACACGACGTCGGGCGTGGTAATGCCATCGTCGCCCTTAGACTGCATACACAGTTGAGCGACGTTAGGTGTGGCATGACATCATCTCCCTTGGACATCATACATGGTCAGACTCCGTCCGGCGTGGCATTCCATCATCGCCCTTGGAATGAACACACGATCGGATATTGTCGGGCATGGCATGTCATCATCTCAATTGGACAAGATACACAGGATTGGGCAACACCAGGCGTGGCATGCCACCCTTGGGAAGCATACATGGTCTAACGATGTCAATCATTTCACGTCATCATCGTCTTTGGAAAGCATACACGATCGGATGACATCTGGTGTGTCATGTTATCATCGCCCTTGGATAGTACACACGATCGTACGATCTCAAGCGTGGCATGCCTAGATGACCCTTTGGTAGCGTACACGGTCGGATGACGTCGAGCATGGCATGCCATCATCACCCTTGGATAACACACACGATCGTTCTTTGTCGTCCGTGGCATTCCATCTTCTCCCTAGGGCAGCACACACGGTTAAACGACGTCGGGCGTGCAATCCCATCATCACCCTTGGAAAACATCAAATGACGTCGGGCGTGGAATTTTATCATCTCCCTTAGATAGCACACACGATTGGACCACGTAGGTCATGGCATACCCGCATGGCCCTTGGGCAATACACATGGTCGGATGACGTCAGGCGTGGAATTCCATTATTTCCCTTGTAGAGCACACACGTTCGGATGAAGTCAGGCGTGACATGCCATTATTGTTCTTAAGCAGTATACACGGTTGGATACTGTCGGGCATGTCATGTCATCAATTCCTTTGGACAACACACACGGTGGGATGACGTCGGGCGTGGCATGCCATCATCGCCCTTGGACATCATACACGGTCGAACTGCGTCAGTCTTGGCATGCCATCATGGCCTTTGGACAGCACAAATGGTAGGACAACGTCCGGTGTGGCTGGCCATCATCGACCTTTGACAGCATACACAGGGTTGGACAATGTCGGGCGTGGCATGCAATCATCGCCCTTAGATAGAATACACGGTCAGACCACGTCTGACATGGCATGTTATCATCACCCTTAAACTGCACACATGGTCGCACGATGATTAGCGTGGAAATGCTATCATTGTCCTTGGGCTGTACAAACAGTCAGACGACGTCCGACGTTAAATGCCATCATTTCCCTTTTGAAAGCACACATGGTCGGACAACGTTGACGTGGCATGCCATCGTTGCCTTTGGATTGCAAACATGGACGGACGACATCGGGCGTGGCATGCCATCATCGCCCTTGTGCAATACACATAGTCGGACGATGTCGGTCGTAGCAATGCTATCATCGACCTTGGAATGCAACATACGATCGGACGACGTTAAGCGTGGTATGTAATCATTGCCCTTGGAAAGACCACACAATCAAACACGTCGGGCGTGGCATGCTCGAATGTTCCTAAGTCAGCACACATGGTCGGATGACGTCAAGCGTGGCATTCCACCTACTTCTGCAATTAATAATTCTTTAGAAACTATTAAATTGCTTATTGATGCTGACATTGACAGGTATAGAAAGGAATTTAAGTTCCTTCCTATTGGTTTCTACAGGTTCTTGTTAAACCGCTCTCCGTAAAGTCTTAATATTCCGAGTTTGTCTTATGCTTAGAGATGCTAGACTTCTCAATGTTTGAAGATTCTCTATTAGGAATCTTAGAAAGTAAAACTTGTCCTCAGGGCCAGTTTATTGCACTTGTTAGCCCAATTTCTCGATAGAGATTGAGGATCCCAATATTCTTGATACTTTGACTCGCACATGTCAAAACAAAATATGAATAGAAATGAGGAACCAGAGCTAGCTGTAATTATCGGGTATCTGACAAGCTGATGACGACCCACTATTGCCTAAAGGAATAACTCTAGCCCCAAAGGTATACTATGCTAATGGATCAAACCAAGATCATAGCACTACTTTTGTGCCGAGAATGTTAAAGTGGAATGAGATCCCCTTTTCCGGACGAAGTTGAAATTTGATCCATCTCTGAACTCTTCCTTAACCTTCAGGTCTTCTATTGAAAGTATCCTTCAAATTTTCTGATGTCATCTTTTACCTTAATTTCTCAGATCTAATTCTTTCAATCTTGAGTCTTCCAGTAATGGAATGGTGTATTTCTATACATTTCTTCAAACTCGGGAGGGAGACGGGAGATTTTGTTTTGAAACCACAGAGTTTTCAGCAACTACATGTAAGATTGCGTGGGGTAGACTTCACCAACCATCCCCAAAGTTTATTAATATGATTCTGTCTTTTGTAGGTAGTCTACTCCTAGCGACATGAAAGCCCCTCTCATAAGAAAATATTCTATTGAACCATTAGTCGTTAGACAAATTTACTCCTGACCTAAAAAGGATAAATAAATGGTGGAGCGCCCACAGCATTGCCTCAAAAAGGCTTGTATGTAGACCCTACACAAAGACAAGCATCTGTTCAAAGACAAAGGTTTAGGATATGAAGAGATTCAAACGAAAATTGAATTCTTGAACTGGTTTTGAAGCTACTAGTAATATTGTAAAGTGTTCATTGCTTCAAGTCCTTGTGAACATATGGCCACACCAAAGACAATGTTGTGAGAGTGTTACTCACCTCTTGCAGGTCTTAAAATATACCTTACAGACAATATGTCCTAAAGGCACACCCTTAAAAAACCCTCAGACACAAAGAAAGGAACTTGTTACCTGTTGAAGGATAAACCAGGGTTTTTTGAACAGAAGAATTATCTAACCAGGTTCTTCATGTGGGTTTCAACAAAAATTGAAGAATCAAGTATAATTACAGGCGGTGACCAGTCAAATTGTTTAACAACCCAGTTCTTCCAAATCACGTTCAATCTAGAAACAATCCTATATCTCAAGATCCATAAATTTTCCCAGAGGATTTTCCCAAACCAACCATTGAATTCATAACTCTCCTGAGATCCTTGAAAGAATTAGTGGCAACTTAAGAGAAAATAAGATTTCTCAGGAGATAACAAATGAGGAACTACAAAGAAAGACTCCCACATCCAAAACTTTTATCCCAGACCTCTTTTCAGACATTAAGTTGAAGAAAATACTATGCACCAAGAGTGTTGCAGACTGGACATTGATACCTGAATGACATATAAGATTTATGGGCTGATGGCCAAAAATATACAAAACTCCAAAAATCGGGTATGATGGTTACATCTTACAGTGTTAACGTTAATAACCTTCGACTAATCTGCTGTCACCCTTCCCCCTTACTGTACCTTTCACACTTGCATCTTCATAGTTCGAATCACCACTTCTTTGAAAGGCACTACATGATAAGTCATGGCAACTAATAGATATTGCAGGTTTACTGGGACTTTCAGAAATTGGTGGGACATTTATCTCCAAAACTTAACAGAAATGATTTCTTATGCTGTTGCAAGACAGATATTGTTAGGTTGAAGCAAACATACTACTACCACTTAAGTGTAGAGGATGCTACTGCCACCGCTTCTCTACAGCAGAACAAAGCATTTTGTGGGAAACCACGACTTTTCCCAGACAGAAGTTTTGGAAATATTAAAACTAATCTTTAGCTGCAAAAATTTAACTGATTTCAGGTGGGTATAATATATGTTTATAACCATGGTCATGCAAGAGATGATTGTACAATGATTATTGAAAGACAGATTCCTTAGTGATTTACCACCCATTTTCCTAAAAGGTTCGATCAAAATAAGAGATCGTTGTGACGAAAAAATCCCATACTAGAAAGGTGACTTATGGGATCTTACCAGTTTACTTCACTCGTAGCTATGGAGCTATGTACTGACCTACAGCTAAAAGAACCCGCTTAAAAAGGCTAAAAAATTTTCAAGTAACTTAGCTTGGAAGTTTTTGTCAGACTTTGGTTTCGCTAGTCTGAGAAACCTTCTTCTGCAAAGAAGCTTCCAAATTAGGCAATGCAGAAAATCGTCCTCCAGAAGAAGTCCTCTAAAAGACAAGGACTTCTAGAGGGTAAGATAAGCAAGTAAGGCTTCTCATAAACTTCCGATGATGTTGGACTTGTGGAAAGTCAGGAACACAATCCTCCTGATTGTCCTAGAAACAAGAAAAGGGAGAAATCAATCTTCTCAAATAGACGAAGAAACTAAAGAAAAGTTTCTAAAATTGTAAATGAACAAGAAACGAGAATAATTATGTTCAGAAAAAAACAAACTGGGACGAAACGAGTTCGTTCATATTGCTTCAAGATACTACTAATGACCGTGTACACGATGCAACTGTTAAGAGCATTTGATCATTGTGACAACCAATCCATTGAGACTCTCTGAAGACTCATGCAACAGTCCTCATTTGCTACACTCGAGCACATTTAAAGGAATGATGCTCGAAAACTTCCCTTTAGAGCTCTAGAAGGCTTGTTACCAACAAAAGGACAAAGAATTACAAAGGAATGTAACCCCTTTTAGCCATTGACACCAATCAATGCAAAGTGCATGTCTAGAAGAAAAAGACGACCTTCTATATTCTTTATCTTTTCGAGGCGCAAATAAACCTCCTCACAAGTAAAGTTCGGTGAAGTAAAGTCCATGCTTCACAAAATTGAAATTGATGCTCTACAAAACAATTTCCTTAAGAGAAATGAATTCTCTCGTAAGGGAAAGAGACTGCTACTCAAAGGATGAAGAATCCTCTGATCAATCATCCCCTTCTTCACCAAGAGGTATTAATGATTGCAGGTATTATATGATCAGTAAGTGGAGACCTCAGAGTTCTCACATTCTGATACAAAATTAGTTTGTTCATTCACTACTTTTGTACCTCAGAAGAATTGCTTTGTAGACCAGTGGTGCAGCATCGTAATTGCATTGGTCGAAGGACTTATCCCTACCAATACCTCCAAAAAGGAACTACTAAATTATATCACCACGACTGGTGAGCCGTTCATCGCAGTATAATTATAAGCTTTCTAATGCTCATATCTCAATGATGGTAGTCTGCCTTGCATGATTTTGTCTAATCCAAAAACTTAATGAAGAAATTATTTTATGGTATACCTTTTATTACCCAATTACACCATATATTTATATTTTGATTCAATAAAAAACAAAAGATTTTTGGGAAACGCCGACTTTCCTTTCTTTATCAAAACACTCTCTCTTGAAGAATAAATTTTTACATCACAAACTGCTTTCAAAATCAACCAGATTATGTTTCTTGCAACGAATGATATTAAAATAAAGAAAATTGAGCAAATCTTTAAAAACCGCTGAGATGGTTTACTAAGATTTAAACGTCTTCAAAGAGTTTCTCAAAAGAAATTTGCTCAGAATTTCCAAACAGTTTTTGGGATAGAAATCTCATTTATAGTTTACCATATATTGAGGATTGTGATGAAACGGCCATTTCCACTAAGTCAGCCTATTAAGACGAACCTGGAATTAATGGAACTGTACAAAAGAAATTCATACACTCTTGAATAATAATTATTCGTCCGCCAAAGCACCTTGGATTGTGTTTAGCATATTATGTTAACAATGCAGCTGACAAGAACTAGGTTCACCCAGATTAGTGTATTAAGGTTAAACCTTTACTCTATTGTTAAAATGGATTTCGTTTACCCTATTCCTAACACAAGGATCTTTTAAAAAGACTTTTAAAGCAAATATTTAGTAGGCTAAAGTTTTAGTTTAAAATCTGGGTTTTTGCAAATTCAATTGCCGAAAAAGGATAAATAGTAAACAGCTTTCAATGTTCCGTTTGTACAATTTGAATGGAATGTCATGCCTTTTGGGCTTAAAAAAGCCCACTTCAGCAATTTACAAAATATTATGAATTCCATTTGTCAATCATATTAGTCATATGTCAATTGTTTAATATTTCGATGATAAAAACTTTTAATCAAACAAAAATTAGATTTTTAGGGCAATTAGATCTTTATCAAGGCACCTACAAACCTATTTGCAATCCATTAGAGTTTTCTGATAAATTCCTACCCTCAATTCATTTTTGGATAAAGCTCAGTTAAAAGAGATTTCTTGGCAATTCGTAATTATGTTCGGTATGAACTTTATTCCAAAAGTTAGACACTTTGCAAAACCCTCTTTGACAGTTAAAAAAAGAATCTTCGCTTTTGGATAGAGCATAAAAGTCCGTTATCCTTCTTAATAATATGGTTAAAAACCTTCCCTTGTTCGTAGGTATCTCTAACCCATGATTTCCTTGATGGTCGGTGAAACTGATGCTTGCTGACCCTTGGTTACGTCTGTGCAATTCTTAACACAAAAGTAACACAAGTCCCGAATTCTCTGACATGTAGTTCCATTATTCTTTTGGCCATCTGGATTTGCCGCACAAAGAAATATGCACTTGCACGAAAATAAATCCTTTGCTATTGTTTCTTTGTATTCTAAATTTATTCAAGCACGCGTCTAGTTTTAATAAAAATTTTTGCTTACGAGTAGTATTGCGCAATCTGCTAAAGAGATCCGCAGAAGGAAGTTAAAAATATTGTTTCTAAACGATCTTTGCCAAAATTGGGCAGCCTTATAATCAACTTGCTATTTTTCAGACAGTCGAATTTATTCAAAAGGCGATAAATAATTCTTTGCTAAGATTTTCTAATCCTGAGAGATTCTTGCAGGGAAAAATGAATCGGGCCACAAATCAGTGCCCACTAGCGGGTAATGGCCCGATCAGCTATGGTCCAGCACGGAGACCCAACAAGAATAGGCCCATTTATGCTAGAAGTGTCCTGACTTGTAATCACCAGACATGAATCCAAACAGGGTACTAATCATTGGCATATTTTACCTCCAAGTCACACCGTTCGACTTCCCCACTTTTTTGTCAACATGATGCTGTCTTAATAAGCCGTTTTCAAAGACCCAGAGCCCGCTCTCTCTTCACCAAGCGGAAACTCATATTCTCTCAAAAGCAACAAGCTACTGCTACACAATGAAGCACCATCAGAGCCTTTGCTGAAGGCAGTTACTCCCAATAGCGCAAAGCAAGCTCCCAAAGAGAGAGAAATTCAAAAAGTTTTTCTCAGCCTTGCCTTAGACAGGAATATGAAGTTGTATGAGAATAAACCCCTCTCTTGAAGACCTATCTATACCAAAAATAATTAACGGTCGCCACAGCAGATAATGGTCCTTAAGAAACAGAAGCTACTTGAGGTTTTCCCTTGTAGACTAAACACCGTATCACATAGAAATTGAACTTGAATCAGGCAGCACAGTCTGATCCCGATATTATTGCCTTTCAAAAATTCACCATCAGCAATTCTAATAATCCTTACAACTGTCCTGTAGTCAATCTACAGAATTCCAGTTAATCTCTCTAAGAGATTAATCCACAACCCACTGGTTGACTACAAGAATGCATGGCTACATTCTTGTATTTTAGACTAACCACTGCATACATGGTTTGTAATACTATCCATAGGTTTTGCAAAATCTATAATACCAAGGTGGTTTCTACGATTGTGATCTTCTTTGGTGGAAATAAAAAGTTCTGCCTCCATAGTTGCAGAGAAATATTTCAATTTCAAAGCTACTGAAGGCATATCAACCCTTCCAAGAACATTAAACTGTGTAATTACGATTATTAAAAAACGTTATCTTATATTATAATTTGACATTTGTTATCCGATTTTTGACAGGATAAATGTTTCTCTTCCAAAGAAATCCGAGTCAAAGGATGGTCTCTGCTAAGAAGGAGACAACTACTTCTTCAGGTAAGACAGTAGTACAAAAGGCCTCACCCTCAAAAAGTGAGTTAAAAAAGAGACTCGAGAAGGCTCTCTCAGAACTTGATAATAATTTAGATGAAGTTGCTATTAATCAACTCCTCGAGGAAGTATCCTCGCAAAGTGACGACAATGGTGATATGCTGAATCCAAAGGCTTTAGAAAATTCCTATTTAAATACTTTTGATTAATGTTCTAATTGAGGTTATTAAAAACTGGAATAATTAGTCTTTCTGAAAGAGATCTAAAAGATTGGAATTATCTAAAAAGAAACAAAGGAGTCTAAAAAAAGACGGAATCTTTGTTAACATAATCAGGATGAAATGAATTTATCACCAAAATAAAAAGCAACAGTCATTCTTCTTTTCAAAAGAAAAAGAAGTGGCATACATTACAGTTAAAGAAATTCATTTTAGCCGAACACGTGGCAGACATGCCCTGTTATCCAATAGATAAAGTGATAAAATGCTTTGTTTTTAGAAGAATGATAAGAGATCGGAATCACAACAGCCAATCAAAAAGAGATCTTTTAGGATTTCCTTATCCTTATCTAAAGCAATGGACAGGATCAACGCAATCTAAAAGAAGAGCTTTTTAGATTTTCTTATCCTTGGGGTTTTTTTTTTTTTGGGGGGGGGGGGGGGGGGGGTGGTTTTTTTTTGTTTTTTTTTGTGGGGGGGGAGGGGGGGAGGTTTTTTTTTTTTCTTATTTTTTTTTTTTTTTTTTTTTTTTTTTTTTTTTTGGTTTTTTTTTTTTTTTTTTGTCTCCAATCTTTTGCCTATATAAGGCATTGTAATTTATCAGTTCAGCATCGCTTGATTGGATAAGTAAATCTAAAATATCTTCTTTTGATTAGTTGTTGATTCCTGTCCATTGCTTTAGATAAGGATAAGGAAATCTAAAAGATCTCTTTTTGATTGACTGTTGATTTCCATCTCTTATCTTCTTCTGAAAAGAATCTTTTATCTTTATCTTTTTATAAAGCAATGTATGCCACTTTGTCGGCCAAAATGATTTTCTTTAACTTTAATTGTGCTCCACTTCCTTTTCTTTTGAAAAGAAGAATGACAGTTGCTTTTTCTTTTGGTGATGAATTCATTTCAACCTGCTTATGTTAACAAAGATTCTGTCTTCTTTGAGACTCCTTTTTTTCTTTCTTAGATAATTCTGATCTTTTATATCTATATCAGAAAGAGTAATTATTCCAGTTTTTAATAACCTCAATTAGAACTTAATCAAAGGATTTTATATGATTTCTTAAGCTTTTGAGTCATGCATGATCACATTGTCGTCACTTTTCGAGGGATGCTTCCTCAGGAATGTATTAATACATCTTCATCTAAAATTATTATCAAGTTCAGAGAAAGAGCGCTTCTCGCGTCTCTTTTTTTAACCTCACTTTTGAGAGTGAGGAGGACCGTTTTACTACTTTCTCTTACCTGAAGAGTAGTTTTCTTTTTCCTTCTAGCAGGAGACATGCCTTTGACTCTGATTTCTTGGAGAGCAATTTGATCCTGTCAAAATCTGCGATAACAAACGTCCAACGTTTAAATAAATAAGAGTTTTTTAATAAAGTGCTAATAGAGTTTAATGTTTCCTGGAAGGTTTATTGCCTTCGTCATGTTGAATTTAGATATTGCTCTGCAAACCTGTCGAGGCGAACTTTGTTATTTCCACCAAAGAAGCTCCACCATTCGTAGTACCCCTGTTATAATAGAGGTTACACGGCTCTGGAACGAGTATTTTGCAACCATTTAATGAGTGTGTTGGTCATAACCTACAGAAATTTTAGGCCATGCATTCTTTAGTCAAACCAGTTGTTAGAGTTTGTCGAATTAAAGTCTCTTAGAGATATTAAGTGGGGAGTCTAGTAGATGACTAGCAGGCAGTTGTAAGGAGATAGAATCTTCTTGATGGTGAATTTGAATAGGCAATACTATCTGGATTGAAGATTTGTCTGCCCATTCGCAAGTTCAAATTTCTAAATGATCCGGTGTCTACAACGATAAACTCAAAATACCTTCGTGGATTTTTAAAGGAATTATCTGTGTCGACGTAATTCTTAGTTGTATAGAATAGGTTTCAAGAGATGTTTTATCTCATAAACTCCATATTCCTTGTCTAAGGCAAGGAGAGAACATTTAGGAAATCATTTTTGAATTTTTCTCTCACCGCCCCCCCTCCCCCCTGCTTTGGGAGCTTTGCTTGCACTATTGGGGAAGTAACGGCTTCACAAAGCTCGGAGGGTAATTCATATGTAGCAGTGCGCTTGTTTGGTTTTGAGAGAAATCTGAGGTTCTGGAGCTTGGTGAAGAAAAGTGTTGGGGGCTCTGGGTCTCTTTGAAAAAGGATTCTTGAAGACCAGCATCCTGTTTAACAACTCGGGGAAGTTCTCAAGGGTTGATTTGTGTCAGCGTATTCCTATTTGTTCTAGATAGTTATCAAGATAGATTTAATCTCATAACCTTCATGATTTCCTTTGTCTAAGGCAAGCACTGGGAAAACATTTAGAGAAATACGTTCTCATTTTTTTTCTCTCTCTTTGGGAGCTATGCTTTGCGCTAATATTAGGGAGTAACTATGCTTCAGCCAGCTCCTGAGGCTGCTTCAGTTGATGTAGCAGTCGCAGATTGTTTGCTTTTTAGAGAGAATCTGAAATTCTCCACTTGGTGAAGAAGAAGTGTTGGACTCTGGTCTCCTGAAAAGGCTTCCTTTAGAGCCAGCATCCTTTTCTGAACACTCTAGGGTAGTTCTAACTGGTTGATTGGTGTCGACTTAAGTCCTATTGTATAGATAGGTTTTTCAAGAGATGTTTTTAAATCTCATAACCTTCATATTATTCCTGTTTAAGGCAAGGTTGGAAAAACAATTTAGAGACATCATTTCCAAATTTTTGTGTCTCTCTGCTTTAGGAGCTATGCTTTAAAAACGCTAAATTGGAAGTAACATCCCTTCAGCAGCTCTAATTTTTCTTCATTGTGAAGCTTTCCGTTGTTTTGCTTTTGAGAGAATCGGAGTTCTCCGTTGTATGGGAAAGAGAAGTGTTGGGCTCTGGGTCCTTGAAATTAGGCTTCTTTAGAGAACCACCAAAAGCAAGTCACTGTTGAACAACTATGGGGAAGCTCTAAAGGGTTTATTGGAGGTAAACATGCCAATGCTGAGTACCTGTTTGGATAAGGTCTTGTTGGATTCAATTTAGGCCTTCTAGCAAATGGGCCTTTTCTTGTTGGGTCTCCTATGCTGGACCTAGCTGAATGTTTACCCGCTATGGGCCTTATTTGTGGCCTCATATTTTCCCTACAAGAATTCTCTTGTTAGAAAATCTGGCAAAGAATTATTTTCGCCTTAATAAATTCGATTTGAAAATCGAAGCTTGATAATGAGCTTGCCATCCGAGCGCAGAGATCTGTTAGAAACAGATATTTTATTAACATCCTCGTAGGATCTGCTTTAGCATTTGCAGATCTACTCTAAGCCAAAAATTCTTTATTATAAAGAATCTCCTGAAATTTAGTAATACAAGAACAAATCGCAAGGATTTCTTTTTGGACAGATGCTGATAATTTCTTGTGCGTATTACCCAGACTCCAGAAAATAACGAACTATTGTTGTCAGTGCGAAGCATGGTTTTTTCATTGTTTAACAAGGCCACCGTAACATAATGTCCAAGATCTATCAGTTTCGGAAGTATTAATAAGACATCATAAGGTTAGAGATCCTAACAAGGGGGTTTTTAACCATATTCTTAGAAGAATAACGGCACTAAGTCTGCTCTGCATTCCAAAAGGTCAAGACTTTTTTAACCTTCAAAGAGAGGTTTTGCAATGGTGTCCTAACTTTTTGGATAAAGTGCATGCTACATAATTAAAGACTTCAATATCTTTGTACTACCTGAGTTTTATCCAAAATGGACAATTGTGACTTTATCCACTCAATGGACTGTGAAAATAGGTTTGTAGGGTTCCTTTGCTAGAGATCATGTCCCTAAAATCTAAAGTTTGTTTTTGAAGAAGTTTTTATTATCTTAGCACTAATGACGAAAACCATTGTGCTTACACTAAATTTTAAAGAAAGTAGGTTCCAGTGTTTAAGAGTACAAGAATCAATGTCCTTGGAAGAAGATTTAATATATCATCAATATAAACAATTGAACATATAAAGCCTAAATGATTGAAATTTGTAATGTCATAATATTTTTGAAATCTTAAGGGGCACTTTTAAGGCCGCAAAAAGGCAATGACATTCCATTCAAAATTATCCAAGAACGCGGAGAAACATTAGGAAGTAATTTGATATTTATCCCTTTTCGGCAATTTGAAATTTGCCAAAAACCAGATTTTTAATAAGTCAAACTTGCGTATAAATATTTGCTTTTAAAAGTTATCCTTTATAAAAAATCACTTTTTTGTTAGGAATAAGAAGGTAATGATACATTTAAAACAATTTTAAAGGTTTATAATTAATCATTTACTCTGGTGACACCGTTGTTCTTGTTTTCAAGCTGCATGTATAACAAAATGTTTGACACACTCCAAGGTGATTTCGATTGATGAATAATTTTATTATTCAAGAAGGGTATGAATTTCTTTTTACAGATTTCCTCCATTAATTCCTGGTTCATTGAATAGGGCGGAATATTATTGGAAATGGCCTTTTCATCAAATCATCAATAATGGGTAATCTATAACTGAGATTTTTTCTATCCCCAAAACCTGTTTGGAAAAATTCTGAGCAAATTCAAAAAAAAAAAGAAAAAAGGTTTTTTAAACGCTTTTGACGATAGTAATTTAGAGTACATCCCGGGTTTTTAGAAATCTGGCTCAAGTTTTCTTTAGGTTTAATATGCATCTTTCGAAACAAATCTAGTATGTTTATCCCGCTAGGGGCCTGATTTGTTGCCTCATATTTTCGCCCCTGCAAAGAATATCATCTGGGTTAGAAAATCTGGCAAAAGACTTATTTTCGCCTTTAATAAAATTCGATCTGAAAATCGAAGCTTTATAATAGGCTATGGCCACATGCAAATCTGTTTAGAAACATATTTAATAACATCCTTCTGGTAGGATCTCTTTAGAACAGATTTGCGCAATCTACTCCCAAGAGAAAAATTCTTTATTAACAAGTCACTTTGAAATTTATTAATACAAAGAACACTGCAAGGATTTCCTTTTTGTGACAATCAGCTATAATTTCATTGTTCAGAATTCCCGATGCCAAAAGAATAACGACTAATTGTTGCAGAGAATCGGGGGTTTTTTCTTTTTTAAGAATGCGCGCCACACCTTAACCATGATAAGAAATATCAGTTTCATCAAGACAAACTGGAATCATACATAAATCAGGGTTTTAGGATCATAGACCAGAGGGAGGTTTTTTAACATATTCTTAAGAAGTATAAGCGGCCTTATTAACAAGGCTCATCATTCCAAGCAAGGATCTTTTTTAACCTGTCAAAGCGAGGTTTGCAAATGTGTCTAACTTTTGAATAACGTCAGCTACCTAATTAAAATCATTCCAATAAAACTTTGTAAACTGAGTTTTAACCAAATGGACCATTGGGTGAAAATAATTTATCAGAAAACTCAATAATGATCTGCAATAGGTTTTGTAGGTGCCGTTGCTAGAGATCCATGCCCTAAAAATCTAATTTTTGTTGAAAAAGATTTTAATTTTACTTAGCACTAATGACGAAACCATTGAGGTGCTTTAATATAGAAGAAAGATTTAGGTGTTTTAAAATGAGAATCGCTGTCCCGGAGAAGATTACTAGTATCAGCAATTAACAAAATTGACATATGAACAATATATTGAAAATGGAATCATAATATTTTAGAAATTCGAAAGGGGAATTTTTTAGGGCCCAAAGGCCATGACTTCCATTCAAATGTCCAATCCAACGGACATTGAAAGCTGTTTTTATGTAATCCTTTTAGGAAATTTTGAATTTGCCAAAAACCTATTTTTAAATTCAAACTTGCTATAAGAAAAATATTTTCTTAAAAAAAAGGTTCAATTTTTTAAAAAGATCCCTTTGTTGGAATCGGTAAACGAGATCCATTGTAAAACAGAGTTTAAAGGGTTTAATTAGCCTAACTCATCTGGGTGAACCTCGTTCTTGTTCAGAAACTGCCTTGTTACCATAAAATGTTGAACACTACCAAGTGTTTAGAAGGACGAATAATTTATATTATTCAAGAGGGTATGATTTATTATTATACAGAGTTTCCATTAATTCATGGTTCATCTGAAAAGGCCTGGCTTTAGGTGGAAATGGCCTTTTCCATCAAATCCATCAATACTGGTCATCTATAACATGAGATTTTCTATCCCAAAACTGTTTTGGCAATTCTGAGCAAAATTTATTTTTCGAAACTCTTTTTGAAGACTTTGTAATTTAGTAACCATCTTTGGGGTTTATAAAATTTGCTCAATTTTCTTTATTTTAATGTCATCTTTAAAGAAACAAATCTGGTTGATGATTTTGACAACAGTGTGTGCCTATAGAGGAAAGGAGAAGGAAGAATGCTAACAAATTATACTTGTCTTCAAGGAAGTGTATTTGATAAAGGAAGGAATAAATTTGCTTACTAACAACAGTTGTTTTGATTGAATCAAAATCTGAATTATGTTTTAATTTGGGTAAAAAAAAGGGTAATACCCAAACATATGTTCTTCATTACTGTTTTTTATTTTTTTTTTGTTATGAAAATCATGTAGGCAAGGAAGAGTACCATCATTGCAATATGAGCATTAGAAAAGCTATATAATTTATACAGATACGCTCTCCCCTCACTGCTGTAATAAATTTAGTAGTTCCTTGTTGGAGTTACTTGGAGGGATAATCCTTGACGATGCAATACGTCTGCGCCACTATCTAGCCAAAAGGAATTTTTTTAAGTAAAAAAATTAGAATAATAATTAATTTTATCATAATACGAGAATTCTGAGGTCACACTTTAGTGATCATACTAATATGTACAGTAATACCGTCTTGTGAAGAAGGACTGATTGATCAGATGATTCTTCATCCTTCTGGAGATATCAGTCTCTTTTCCCCTTAAGAAGACTTCAAGTTTCTTAAGAATTGTTTTTTTCTAGGCATCATTCAATTGTTTAACAGCCGTTGACATTTCTTCAGAACTGTCATGTTTTGAGGAGTTTATTTGTTCCGCTGAAGATCACAATAGAAGGTTCTGCTTTCTTTCGTATGCTAGAGCTTTAATATGCATGATTTGTTTTCATGTAAAATGGGTTACATTCCTTCTAGATTTATATTTCTTTGTCCTTTTGTATTGGTACCAAGCTTTTGGAGCTCTAAAGGTATGTTTTTTCGGGCATCATCATCTCTATGTTGCTCTATTGTAGCAAAGATGATTTGCTGCAGAGATCTTCAGAGAGTACTCTATGTATTTTTTGTCACAAATGACAAATGCCCTTCACAATTGCCATTCGTGTCCACTTTCATCCATGTTTATACTTACAATAGTTGGGGACTTCTTGCTTCAAACTTAGTTCTTCTTCTTCTTCTAAATATAATCATGCCTCTAGTTTCTTCTGCATTTAAAAAGTGAGAATTTTCTTATTTTCTTCGTTCTTTTGAAGAAGATTATTTCTCTCCCTTTTTTCTTGTTTCTAGGACAATCAGGGAGACTTGTGTCAACGTGACTTTCGACAAAGTCCAACAGCCTCGGAAGTTTTATGAGAATCTTCTTGCTTCCTCTTACCCTCTAGAAGTTCCTTTTCTTTTAGAGGGACTTGCTGCTCTGGAGACGATATTTCTTGATCGCTCATTTTATTGAAGCTTCTTTGCATAGGAGGGTTTTAGACTAGGGAAACCAAAGTCGTGACAAAGAACTTTGCTAGCTCGTTACTTGAAATTTTTTTATCCTTTTCAGATCTTCTTAAGCTTTAGTCAGTACATAGACTTCCATAGCTATGAAGTGATTAACTGGTAAGAACCCCATAAGTCCATTTCTGAGTGATGGGATTTTTTCCATCACAGAGGGGGGGGGGGAGGGGAAAGAAAGAGGGATGGGAAGGGGAAAAAAGGGAGGGGGGAAAAAGGGGAAAAAAAAGAAAAGGAGAAAGGGAGGAGAGGGGAGGGAAAGAGGGGAAAAAGAAAAAAGGGGAGGAGGGAGAAGGAAAAGAGAGAAGAGGGAGGAAGAAAATCACATTCACACGATCTCGTTATTTTTTATAGAACTTTCAGCAACACGAAGAGTTAATCAACTAAGGAATCTCTCTTATCCAAGAAATCTTTTTACGTAACTCTAGCCTGACCTTAGTTATAAAACATATCTTTATACCACCTAAAAATCATGGTTAATTTCACATTGCAGAAAGATTGGTTTCAAGTTCCCAAACTTCTTCTTGGCAAGTCATGGTTCTCTTCTCCCCACGAAATGCTTTGCCTATGCTTTAAGAAGGGTGACAGTAGCAATCCTCTAACTTACTCTATAGTAGTATTATTATGTTCTTCCTTCAACCTGTACAACATTCGTCTTGCACAACAGTTCATAAGTATCAATTTGCCTTTTAAGTTCTGTAGATAATTGTCCCACCAATTTTCCTAAAGTACCAGTAAAACAGCGAACTAATCCTATGTAGTTTGCATGCTTATCAGTGGTACCTTTCATTCGAACTGCAAGTTGTGTAACATTAATACCCATTTCTTGGAGTTTGTTATGATTTGGACCTTCAAACCATACCCATCTCTATTCCAATTCATTATCTGTGCATCGCAACACTCTGGGGTGGGGTAGCATATATTTTATTCAAACTGAATTGTATGGAAAATAAAGGTTTGGGATACAAGTTTTTGGAATGTGGTGAGTCTTTTCGTTGGATAGCTCCTCGACGTTTGTCTCCATGAAAATCCCTTATTCTCTTAAGCTGCTCACTAATCCTTTCAAGTATCTCAAGTAGAGTTAGTTGAATTCCGGGTTGGTTGTAAATCCTCTTGTGAAAATTTATGGATCTTGAATTTTTGGATTGGGTTTCTAGATTGAACCTAATTTGGGGAAGAACTGGGTTTGTTGCCAATTGACTGGTTGACCAGGACCGAAAACCGCGGGGAGGAGGGGGTAAGGGCTGTAACTATATACTTTGGAGTCTTCATTTGTTTGAAACCACTGAAGAACCTGGTTAATATAATTATTCTGTTCAAAACCTTGCTTAAATATCTCTTCAATTGTAACAAGTTCCTTGTCTTTGTTTACTTATGGTTTTTAAAGGGGCTGCTTTAGGAACATTTTTCTGTAAGGGGTATTTAAGCCTAAACGGCGGAGTGACACTCTCGAAACAGCAACGTTTGTCTTTTGGGTGTTCCATCTGTAACAAGGACTTGAATCGATGTAACTTCTATCACCCTATTCTTTCCAGTAGTGCTTCAAACCATTTGAAAATTTCAATTTCCATTTTGAATCTCTTCATATCTTTAAACCATATTGTCTTTGAACAAGACCTTTGTTCTTTAGTGGGATGGTGTCTACTCCTAGCCCTTTTTAGAGAAATGCTTTGGTTGCTCCACCACGTTATTGATCCTTTTAGGTCAGGAGTACTTGTCTAACCGACTTATGGTTCAAATATAATCTTTCTTCTTATGATATGGGGCGTTCAATTTCGGCTAGTGTAGGACTACCTGCACAGAGAAAAATCACTAATAAACTTTGGGGCTGCTTGGGTGAAGTCTACCCCATTGAAACTTACCATTTTTTGAAAACCCTCTCTTAGTTTCAAACAAATCTCATCTCCCTCCTCGGGGTTTAGTTAAGACAAGAAGGTCTAGAAATAGACATTCTCCTTAACTGAGCAGATCAAGATTGAAAGAATTAGATCGCTGAGAATTAAGGTTAAACAATCCAATCGAAAATTGAAGTGATACTTAAAAAAGAAGGGGACCTGGAAGGTTGAGGCAGGAAAGGTTCATTGATGGATTCAAATTTCAAACTTTCGTCGGAAAGGATCTCCTATCCACTTTAAACATTCTCGGCACACAAAAGTAGTGCACTGCTCTTGGTTTGAATTCCTTAGCATAGTAACAACACCTTGGGGGCTAGATTTAATTGGCCTTTGAGGTCAAAGAGGTGGGTCTTCATCACGGGTTGTAATATGACCCGATATATTAAACAAGCTACGTCTCTTGTTCCTAATTTGTTATTCATATTTTTGGTTTGTGATATTGAGAGTCAAAGTGACAAGAATATGGGGATCCTACACTATCTAATCAGAAATTAGGATCACATGAAATATACTAGGGCCCCTAAGCAAAGGTTCTTTCTAAGATTTCCTAAGAGGAGAATCTTCAACATTGATAAGTCTAGGCCATCTTCTAAGCATTAAACAGATAGGAGATATTAATCCGCTTTACGGAAGAGAGGTTTTAAAAACAGCAACCTGTACAAGGTACAAATTGGAAGGAACTTAAGATTCCTTTCTATACTTGTCCAATGTCACAACATAAAGCAATTTAATAGTTTTTAAGAATTATTAATTGCATAAGTATTCCACAAGTTTTTAATATTAAAACTTTTAAATAGACTTAAATTTACCTATCTTTAAATCTTATTACGCTCTTTTGGTATAGACCAATTTTGTAAACGCAATATCTTCTTTAGATATAGAGGCAATTAACGTAGGAGTTTAACAACCTTGTTTCTATTCATTATAAACAAACAGTTTCTTTAGGCCTGAAGAATTTCAAGATGAGAATCTGTGAAAATAATTTTACAAAGACTACTGACTTAATGAAAGCTTATAAGTGGTTCTTAAAATCTATAGAAATTAAAACAGTGATTAACTTAAATAATAAAAAAGTTAACGATGACTGAATCAATTAAAAAGGCTATGGATATTACTATTATCACGCATGTTGGATTTTACAAGTCTTTGGCAAGTCTTATTGTAAAATGGATCACCATCAGATCGGCTGCCTGCCCATCCTGGGTCTTACTGGACTTACAATGATCTACCAATATCAAGCGTGGCATGGCTGCACGAATCTTGGGAAGCACACACGGTCAGATAAAGTAGGGTGTGGCATGCTATTATCGCCATTGGAAAAGATACACAAGATCGTATGACGTCAAGCGTGGCATGCCTACATGACCCTTGGGCAGTGCACACTGTTGGATGACGTCGAGCGTGTCATTCCATCATCACCCTTGAAAATCACACATGGTCGGACGACGTCACGCGTGGTATACCATAATCGCCGTTTGATAGAATACACGGTCAGATGATGTCGCGCGTGGAATGCCATCATCGCCATTAGGTAGCATATACAAGGTCAAACGACGTCGGCCGTAGCATTCCATCATCTCCCTTGTACAGCATACACAGTCAGACAACGTCGGGCATATTATGCCATCATCGTCCTTAAAAAGCATACACAATCAGGCGACGTCATGCATGGCATGTTATCACCGTCCTTGGAAAGCACACATGATCGAAGTACATCTCGGATGGCATGCCCGCATGGCCCTTGGATAGAACACACGGTCGGATGACGTCGAGCGTGGCATGCCATCATCTCTATTGGACAACACACACGATCGAACTACGTCGAGTGTGGCATGCCATCATCTGTCTTGAAAAGCATACCCGACCAAACAACGTCGGGTGTAACATGTTATGAATACCCTTGGACAGCACACACGATACGACAACGTAGGGCGCGGCATGCCCACATGGACCTTGGGAAGGACACACGGTCGGATGCTTACGGGTTTGGCATGCCAGTATCGCCATTGTGAAGATTATACGTTTTGACGAAGTTAGGCGTGATATGCCATCTTCGCCCTTGGACTGCTTACACAGTTGGACGATGTCAGGCGTGGCATGCCATCATCACTCTAAGAATGAACACAAGGTCGGATAATGTCGGGCGTGGCATGCAATCATCGCAATTGGACACGATACTTATGGTAAGATGACGTAAAGTGTGGCATGCAATCGTGGGCCTTCGACAGCACACACGGTCGGACGATGTTTTCCGGTGCATGCAATTATTTCCCTTGGGCAGCACACACAGTCCGACTACGTCGGGCATGTCATGCCATCATTGCCCTTGGACTGCATAGACGGTCGTACGACGTCAGGCGTGGGATGTTATCATCACCCATGGTCATCATACAGGGCTGGACGATGTCAACCGTGGCAATGATATAATCGCTGTTAAATAGCATACACGATCTGACTACGTCGAGCGTGGCATGACATCATGGCCATTGGGCAGCACTCACTGTCAGACGACGTCGGCTGTGCAATGCCACATGGCCCTTGGAATGCACACACAGTCGGACGAAGTTGGTCTTAACATGACATCATCTCCCTTTGAAAGCATATACGATCGGTTGATGTCTGGAGTCAGATTTTATCATCACCCTAGAATAGCACAGACGATCGGACGACATCGGGCGTGGGATGCCTACATGGACCTTGGGTTGAACCTATGGTGGGATTACGTCGAGCATGGCATGCCACCATGGCCCTTGGCAAGCATACACGGTCGGTCGACATTGGTGGGCGTAGGAATCCACATCGCGCCCCCCCCCCCCCCCCCCGGCCCACCCCCCCTGGAAACAACATACACTTGGGGGTACGGACGATGTCGGGCATGGCATGTCTTCATCTCCCTTGCCGCCCTTTGAGAGAAAACACGGTAAAACGACGTCGGGCGTGGCATAGTATTATCGCCCTTGGATAGTATACACGGTGGTACTACGTCAGGTGTGGCATGCCGTTATGGCCCTTGGACAGCACACACGGTTGAGCGACCTCGGCCGTGGCAATCCCATCATCGCTCTTGGAATGCACACAAGGTAAAATGACGTCGGGCATGGCATTCCATCATTGCCCTAGCAAAGCATACACTATCGAACTACGTCGGGTGTGGCATGCCATCATTTCCTAAAAGCAATACCTAATCGGGCGACGTGGTGTAGCTTGTTATTATCGCCCTTGGAAAGAATACACGATTGTATGACGTCGGGTGTTTCATGTCATCATCGCCCTTGAGCAGCACATACGGTCGAGTGACTTCGCGCGTAGCGTGCCATCATTTCCATTGGGAAGAGAACACGCTTGGATGACTTCGTCCGTAGCATTCCATCATTGCCATTCGGCAGCAAATTTGGAGAAGTCGAGTGTGACATGCCATCTTCTCTCTTGGACAGCACACACGGTGGGACGATGTCGGGCGTGGCATAGCATTATCGCCCTTGGATAGCATACACGGTCGGACTACGTCTGGCAAGGAATGCCATTATGGCCCTTGGCCAGCACACACGGTCGAACTACCTCAGTCGTAGCAATGCCATCATCTCTCTTCGAATACACACAAGGTCGAACGACATCGGGTGAGTCATGCCATCATCGCCCTTTGAAAGCATACTCGATCGGACGAAGTAGGGAGTGGCAAGTTATCATCGCCCTTTGACAGTACGCACGATCGGAGGATGTCGAGCATGGCATGCCTACATGGCCCTTTGGATGAACACACGATCGGATAACGTCGGGCGTGGCATTCCATCATTGCCATTAGGAAGCACACGCGGTAAGACGATATCGGGCGCAACATTCCATTATATCCATTGGGCACCACACATAGTCGGACAACGTTAGGCTTGACATGCCATCTTTACCCTTGTACAACACACACAATTAAACAACGTCGGGTGTGGCATGCCATCATCACCCTTGGACAACATAAATGGTCGGACAACGTCCGGCGTGGAATGCCTACATGTACCTTGGGCAGCACACACAGTCGGATGACATTTCCCTTTGGACAACACAAATGGTCAGAAGACGTCCGACGTCAAATGCCATCATCGCCTTTGGACTGCACACACGGACGGACGACATCGGGCGTGGCATGCCATCATCGCCCTTTGCAGAACAGGCAGTCAGACTATGTCGGCCGTGGCAATGCTATCATCGACCTTGGAATGCACATACGATCGGACGATGTTAAGCGTGGTATGTAATCATCGCCCTTGGACAACACACACGATCAAACACGTCCGGTGTGGCATGCTCGAATTTCCCTAAGTCAGCAAACATGGTCGGATGATGTCACGCATGGCACGACATCATTATTGGGCAGCACACGCGCTCGGACTATGTCAGGCGTGACATGCCATCATCGCCCTTGGGCAACACACACGGTCGGACAACGTCGGGCGTGGCATCCCATCATCGCCCTTAGAAAGCATACACGATTGGACGACATCGAGTGTGGCATGTTATCATCGCCTTTGGATAGCACACACGATCGGATGATGTCTGGCGTGGCATTGCCGCATGGACCTTGGGAAACACACACGGTCGGATAAAGTCAGGCTTGGCATGCCATTATCGCCATTGGGCAGCACACGCGGTCCGATTACGCCGGGCCTGACGCGCCATTTTCTCCCTTAGACTGCACACGATTAGACGATGTCGGGCGTTGCATGCCGTCATATCCTTTGGATAGAATACACTGTCAAACAACGTCAGACGTGCAATGCCATCATGGCGCAGGATGCAACCACACGTCGACACTTCGGGCTTGACATGACATCCTTGCCTTGGAAGCATACACATCGGAATGACATGTGCGTGGGATGTTATCACATCGCCCTAACACAAGATATTCACACACCACGATCGGCAAAACGACATCAGGGCGTGGGATGCCTGCATGGACTTGGGCTGCACTTAATGTGGGATGACGTCGAGCGTGACATGCTATCATGTCCCTTGGCAAGAATACACGGTCAGTCCACATCGAGCGTGGAAGACGATCATCTCCCTTGGACATCATACACAGGGACATATGTCGTCGGGTATTACATGCCATCATCTCCCTTTTCGCCGTTGGAATGAATACATGGTAACACAACGTTGGGCATGGCAATGCCATCATCGCCCTTAGACTGCATACACGGTCAGGCGACGTTAGGTGTGGCATGACATCATCACCCTTCGACAGCATATACGGTTAGAATACGTGGGGCGTGGCATTCCATCATCGCCCTTGGAATGACACAAGAATCGATGTTGTTCGGAGCGGGCATGCCATCATGGGCCCAATTGGTAACAAACACAAAACCAAAAAAAAACATCGGACGGACGACATCGCGTGGCGTTCCACCCTTGGACAACATACACGGTCAGACGATGTCAGGCATTTCACGTCATCATCGTCCTTGGAAAGTGCACACAGTAGGATGACGTCGAGCGTGGCATGCCATCATCGCCCTTGGACAACACACACAATCGGACTTTGTCGTCCGTGGCATTCCATCTTCTCTCTAGGACAGCACACACAGTTGAATGACATCGGGCATGCCATCCCATTATCACCCTTGGAAATAAATCAAACGACGTCGGACATGGCATTTTATCATCTCCCTTGGATAGCACACACTATTGGACAGCGTAGGTCATTGCATGCCCGCATGGCCCTTGGGAAATTCACACGGTCGGATGACGTCAGGCGTGGAATTCCATCATCTCCCTTGTGGAGAAAACACGTTCGGATGAAGTCAGTCGTGACATGCCATCATCGTTCTTAAGAAGTACACAAGGTCGGACAATGTCGGGCATGGCATGTCATCATTGCCTTTGGACAACACACACGGTGGGATGACGTCGAGTGTGGCATGACATCATCGCCCTTGGACATCATACACGGTCGGACTACGTCAGGTGTGGCATGCCATCATGGACCTTGGACAACACAAACGGTAGGACGACGTCGGGCGTGGCATGAAATCATCTCCCTTGGATAGAATACACAGTCAGACCACGTCTGACGTGCCATGTTATCATCACCCTTAGACTGCACACATGGTCGCACGATGATTAGCGTGGAAATGCTATTATCGTCATTGGACTGCACAAACATTCAGATGACGTCCAAAGTTAAATGCCATCATTTCCCTTTGGACAATACACACGATCGGACAATGTTGACGTGGCATGCCATCATCGCCTTTTGACTACACACACGGACGGACGACATCAGGCGTGGAATGCCATCATCTTCCTTGTGTAATACACACAGTCGAAGGTTGTTGGCCGTGGAAATGCTATCATCGACCTTGGAATGCACATACGATCGGACGATGTTAAGCGTGGTATGTAATCATCGCCCTTGGAAAGCACACACAATCAAACACGTCAGGCATGGGCTCAAATGTTCCTAAGTCAGCACACATAGTCGGATGACGTAAAGCGTGCATGCCACAATCATTTTGCAGCACACGCGGTAGGACAACGTCGGGCATGCTATGCCATCTTTCCCATATATAGAACACATGGTGGAACGACGTCGGACGTGGCATGCAATCATCACCCTTGGACTAAATACTCGGTAGGACGATGTCGTGCGTGGTATGCCATCATTTCCCTTGAAAAGCATACACGGTCGGACGAAGTTGGGCGTGGCATGCCATCATTTCCCTTGAACAACATACATGGTCACACAACGTAAGGCGTGGCATTCCATGATCGCCTTTGGAATGAACACACGGTTGGATGATGTTAGGTCTGGCATGACATCATCGCTATTTGACAACATACACAGGGTCGAACGACGTTAGGCGTGCAATCATCACCCTTGGACAACATACATGGTCACACGACATCGAGCGTGCCATGTTATCATCGCCTTTGGAAAGCACAAATGATCGGAAGACATTGGGCGTGGCATGCCTGCGTGGCCCTTTGGCATCACACACGGTCTAATGATTTCGAGTGTGGCATTGCATCATCTCCCTTTTACAACACACTTAATCGGACTATGTCCGGCGTGACATGCCATCATCGCCCTTTGGCAACACGGTCGGAAAACATCGGGCGTGGCATCCCATCATCTCCCTTGGAAAGCATACACGATTACACGACGTCGAGTGTTGAATGTTATCATCGCCCTCTGACAGCACACACGATTGGACGACCTCTGGCGTGGCATGGCCTCATGGACCTTGGGAAGAACATACGGTTGGATGAAGTCGGGCATGGCATTCCATTATCTTCATTTGGCAGCACACGCGGTCGAATAATGATGGGCGTGACGTGCCATCTTTGCCCTTGGATAGCACACACGGTTAGACGACGTTGGGATTTGCATTCCATCATCTCCCTAGGATAGAATACATTGTCGAACGATGTCAGGCATGGCATGACATCATCGCCCTTGGATTCCATAAACGGTCGGACGACATTGAGCATGGCATGCCATCATCGCTCTTGGACAGAATATACGTTGGCGTTGCATGCCATCATCACCACTGAACATACAGTCGGATGATGTAGGGCATGGAATGCCATCATCGCAATTGTATAGCATACACAGGGTCGAACGATGTCGGGCTTAACATGTTATAGTCGCCTTTGGACGGAATACATGTTCAAAAGATGTTTGGCGTGCCATTCCATCATCGACCTTTGAAAGCATACACAATCAAACAAATTTGGATGTGGCATGTTATCATCGTCCTTGGATAGCACACACGATCGCGCGACGTCGAGCTTGCCTTGCATGCATGGCCCTTGTGCTGCACACACGGTCTGATGACGTCGAGTGTGGCATTCTATCATCACCCTTGGACAGCGCACAGAATCAGACTATGTCAGATGTGACATGCCATCATCGCCCTTGGGAAACACACACGGTCGGACAACGTTGGGCGTGGCATCCCATCATCGCTCTTGGAAATCATACACGATTGGACGACGTCGTGTGTGGCATGTTATCATTTCCTTAGATAGCACACACGATCGGACAACGTCGGGCGTGGAATGGATGCATAGATCTTTGGAAGCACACACGGTAGGATAAAGTCGGGCGTGGCATGCCATTAACGCCATTGGGCAGCACACGCGGTCGGATGACGACGGGCGTGACGTGCCACCTTCACCCTTGGACAGCACACATGGTAAGACGATGTTGGGCGTTGCATGCCTTCATCTCCCTTGGATAGAATACATTGTCGAACAACGTCAGGCGTGGAATGCCATCATCGCCCTTAGACTCCATAAACGGTAAGACGACGTCGAGCATAGCATGGAATCATCGCCCTTGGACAGAATATAACTTGCGCGTGGCATGCCATCATCACCCTAGGAATGAACACACAGTCGGATGATGTTGGGCATGGAATGCCATCATCGTAATTGGATAGCATACACAAAGTCGAATGATGTCGACCTTAGTTTGCCATCATAGTCCTTGGACAACATACATGGTCAGACGACATTGGGCGTGCCATTCCATCACCGCCCTTGGAAAGCATACACAATCAAATAAAGTCGGGTGTGGCATGTTATTATCGTCCTTGGACAGCACACACTATCGGAGGACGTTGGGCGTGGCTTGCCCGTATGGACCTTGTGCCAAACAAACGATCAGATGAAGTTGATTTTGGCATGCCATCATCGCCCTTGGACATCACACATGATCAGTTTATGTAGGGCGTGGCATGACATCATCGCCGTTGGGCAGCACACATGGTAAGACAATGTCGGGCGTGGAATCCTATCATCGCCTTGAAAAGCATACACGATCGAATGACGCAGGGCGTAGCATGTGATAAATGACCTTGGACAACACACACGATTGGACAACGTAGGGCGTGACATGCCCGCATGGTCCTTGTACCGGACACACGATCGGATGGCATCGGGCGTGGCATGACAATATCGCCATTGTGTAGCACAGACGTTTGGATGATGTCAATCGTTGTATGCCATCATTGCTATTGGACTGCATACACGGTTTCATGACGTAAAGTGTGGAATGCCATCATCGCAATTGGACAGCATACATAGGGTCGGAAGACGTCGGGCGTGGCATGCAATCATCGCCCTTGCATAGCACACACGATCGGAAATGTTAGGTTTTGCATGCCATCATTGCACTTGGGCAGCACACACGCTCGGACTAAATCGGGCGTGGCAACCCATCATTTCCCTTGGAAAACATAGACGGTTGTAGGACGTCAGGCGTGGCATGTTATCAGCGCCCATGGTCAATATACAGGGTTTGATGATGTCACACGTCGCAATGCCATCATCTCCATTGGATAGAATACACGATCTGACTACGTCGAATGTGGCATGATATCATTGGCCTTGGGCAGTACATACGGTTAGACGACGTCGTCCGTGCAATTCCATCATAGCCCTTGGACTGCACACACGGTCGAACGATGTCAGGCTTGACATGCCATAATCGCCATTGGAAAGCATACACCATCAGTTGACGTCGGGCAGGGGATGTTATTATTGCCCTAGGATAGCACACACGATCTGAAGACATCGGGCGTGGGATGCCCTCATGGCCCTTGGGCTGAACTTATGGTGGGATGACGTCGAGCATGGCATGCCATCATGTCCCTTGGCAAGGATACATGGTGGGTCGACATCGGGCGTGGAAGGCCATCATCGCCCATCGATAGAATACACATGAAGGAACGACGTCACTCATGGCATTCCATCATCTCTCTTTTCGCCCTTGGAAAGACTACACGGTAACACGACGTCGGGCGTGGCATAGCATTATCGCCCTTGGACAGAATACACGGTAGGAATATGTCTAGTGTGGGATCCCATTACGGCCCTTGGCCATCACAACCGGTCGAACGACCTCAGCCGTGGCAATGCCATCATCGCTCTTGGAATGCACACAAGGTGGAACGACGTCACGCGTGGCATGCCATCATTGCCCTTGGAAAGCATACACTATCGGACTACATCGGGTGTAGCATGTTATCATCACCCTATGAAAGCATACACGATTGGATTACCTCGTGCCTTTCATGTTATCATCGCCCTTGAGCAACACACACGGTCGAGTTACTTCGCGCGTAGCATGCCATCATCGCTATTGGGAAGCACACACGGTTGGATGACTTCGGCTGTAGCATTCCATCATTTCCATTGTGCAGCAAATTTGGAGAAGTTGAACGTGACATGCCATTTTCGCTCATGGACAACACACACGGTGGGATGAAGTCGGGCGTGGCATAGCATTTTTTCCCTTGGACAGCATACACGGTCATACTACGTCTGGTGTGGCATGCAATTATTACCCTTGGCTAGCTTATACGGTCGAACAACCTCGGCCGTGGCAATGTCATCATCTCTCATGGAATGCATACAATGTCGAATGACGTCGGGTGTGGCATGCCATCATCGCCCTTGGAAATCATACACGATTGGATTACGTCGGGCGTGACATGTTAACATCTCCCTTTGACAGTACGCACGATTGGAGGAATTTGGGCGTGGCATGCCTAGATTGCCCTTGGGCAGAACACACAATTGGATAACGTCGGGCGTGGCATTCCTTCATTTCCATAAGGTAGCACATGCGGTCGGACAAAATCGCGCGCAGCATTTCATCATCGTCATTGGGCAGAAAACGTGGTCGGATGACGTCGGGCGTGACATGCCATCTTCGCCGTTGGACAGAACACACGGTCAAATAACGTCGGGCGTGGCATGCCATAATCTCCCTTGAACAGCATACACAAACAGACTACGTAAGGCGTGGCATGCCGTTATAGACCTTGGCTAGCACACACAGTAGGACAACGTTGGGTGTTGCAGTCCATGATCGCCCTTGGCAGGCATACACAGTGTCGGAAACCGTATGGCGTGGCATGCTATCATCGACCTTGGAAAGCACGCACAGTCAGGCAACGTCGGGCGTGACCTGCCATCTTTGCCCTTGGAAAGCACATACGATGGGACGAAATCGGGCGTGGCGTGCCGTTATCGCCCTTGGAAAGAATACATAGTCGGACGACGTTGGGAGTAGCATGCCATCATCGCCCTTGGACTGAATACACGATCGGATGATGTAAGGCATGGCATGCCATCATCGCCCTTGGAAAACATACACGGTCGAACTACGTCGGGCGTGGCATGCAAATCATAGCCCTTGGAATGAACACACGATCGAATGATGTCGGGCGTGGCATGCCATCATTGCAATTGGACCACATACACATGGTCGGACGACGTCAGGCGTGGCATGCAATCATCTCCCTTGGACATCATACACAGTGAGTAGACGTCGGGTGTGCCATCCCATCAATGCCCTTTGAAAGCATAAACGATCGGACAACGTCAGGTGTGGCATGTTATCATCGTCCTTAGACAAGACATAGGATCGGACGACGTCGGGCATGGCATGCCCACATAGACCTTGGGTAGCACACACGGTCGGATGACGTCGAGAGTTGCATGACATCATTGCTCTTGGGCATCACACATGATCGAGCAACGTCGGGTGTAGCATGCCATCATCGCCCTACAGAAGCACACACGGTCAGACAACGTCGCACTTGGCATCCCATCATCGTACTTGAAAAGAAATCATGATCGAACAACGCCGGGCATGGCATGATATCATCTCCCTAGGACAACACACACGATTGGACTTTGTAGGGCTCGGCATGCCCGCATGGCCCTTCGGCAGGACACACGGTAAGATTACATTCGGTGTGGCATGCCATCATCTCCCAAGGGAAGCACACACGGTCGGATGACGTCGGGCGTGGCTTACCATCATCTCCTTTGGACAACACACACGGTGGGACGATGTTGGGCGTGGCATGCCATTATTTCCCTTAGATAGTATACACGGTCGGACTACGTCAAGCGTGGCATACCATCATGACCTTTGGCCAGCACCCACGGTAGGACGAAGTCGCACATGGTAGGCCATTATTGGCCTTGGACAACATACATAGGGTCGGACAATGTCGGGTATGGCATGCCATCATCGCCCTTATATAACATACGCGGTCGGATGATGTCTTGTGTGGCATGTTATCATCACCCTTGGACTGCACACATGGTCAGACGACGGTTAGCGTGGCCATTCTAGTATCGCCTTGGGCTGCACAAACTTCCAGACGACGTCGAGTGATTAATGCCATCATTGTGCTTTGGATAGCACCGACGGTCGGACGACATCGATGTGGCATTCCATCATCGCCTCTGGACTGCACACATGGATGGAAGACATCGTGCGTGGCAGGCCATCATCGCCCTTGTGCAGCTCTCATAGTCGGACGATGTTGGTCGTAGCAATGCCATCATCGCCCGTGGAATGCACAAACAATCCGATGCATCAGGCATGGTATGACATCATTGCCCTTAGAGACCACACACGTTCGGACACATCGGGTATGGCATGCCCGCATGGCTCTTTGGCAGCACACAATGTCTGATGACATCGGGAGTTGCATGCCATTATCGCCATTGGGCACCACACGCAGTCGGACGATGACACACCATCTTTTTCTTGGTCAGCACACACGATCGAACAATGTCGGCCGTTGCATTCCATCATCGCCCATGGACAGAATACATGGTCAGACGATGTCGTGTGTGGGATGCCATCATCACCCTTGGATTGCATACTTGTTCGAACGACATCGGGCGTGGCATGCCATAATCTCCCTCGGACTGCATACACGTTAAGACTACTTCAGTCATGGCATGCCAACATATCCCTCGGACTGCATACACGGTCGGACTATCTCGCTAGTGGCATGACATCATCGCCCTTGGAACAAACACACGGTCAGAAGAATTTAGGTGTGGCATGCCATCATCACAATTGGACAGCATACAAAGGGTCGGACGACGTTAGGCATGGAATGCCATTTCTCCCTTGGAAAGCATATATGGTCAGACGACGTCGAGCGTGCCATGCCATCATCGCCCTTGGAAAGCATACAAGATCGGATGACCTCGAGTGTGGCTAACGATCAGACTACGATGGGCGTGGAATGCCAGTATGGCCCTTGGGCAGTACATACGATCAGTTGACTACGAGCGTAGCATGCCATCATTGGCTTTGGGCAGCACATTCAGAGAAGTCAAGAGTGACATGCCATCTTCTCCCTTGGACAGCACACACGGTGGGACGACTTCGGGCGTGGCATGGCGTTATCACCCTTGGACAGCATAGAAGATCAGACTACGTCAAGCATGGCATGCCATCATGGCCCTTGTCCAGCACACACAGTCGGACGACCTCGGTCGTGCCAATACCATCATTTCACTTAGAATGCACACAAGGTTGAATGACGACGGGCGTGGCATGCTATCATTGCCTTGGAAACTAGCCTCTCTGCCCTTTCTCAACCACTGTTAAGCATACATAATCGAATGATTTGTTGAGAGCTGGACCGTTATTCATCACCCTTGGATTGCCACAACGGTCGGACGACATTTAAACGTGGCAATGCTTACCATCACCCTTGGAAGACACAACGTCTTTAGACATCGGGGTGGGGGCGCATTAAACGCAAAGTGACATTCCGGGGCAGCAAAGTTTGAGACGCAGTAAAGTCGAGCGTTGAATGGACATCATCTCCCTTGGAGAGACAACACACGGTGGGATTGGGATGACCGCCGGGCGTTGCATAACATTATTTCCCTTGGACAACATACACGGTCGGACTACGTCTGGCGTGGGATGCCATCATGGCCCTTGGCGAGCACACACACTCGGACGACCTTGGCGTGAGATGCCATCATGGCCCTTTGCCATCATTGCTCTTGGAATGCAAACAAGGTCAAACAACGTCGGGTGTGGCATGCCGTCATCGCCCTTGGAAAGCATATATGATCAGACGACATAGGTGTGGCATGTTATCATCCCCCTTTGACAGTACGCATGATTGGAGGATAAGGCGTGGGATGGTATAAACTCAAAACTACTTGTTAAATAGAAGAAGAGGGCGTTCAAGTCAAATAACCCCAACTAGGAGGTGGATCGTTTCCACGAGGAAAATAGTCTAGCTTAACTTTAACTTTTATTACTATTGTTTTGGTTGAAGACTTCCTTGCAAGTAAAAAACATAAAAAGGGGGCTTTATCTTAAATGAGTAAAGTAACCTTAAAGAATTTGAAAGAAGAGACATTAGGCAGTTTTGAAATGAAAGTTGGATTTAATCAATTTTAATCAAAGTAACTGAGGGTTACTTGTTCACACAGGTGCATAACCTTGATATTCTAAACATAACAATTCTTTCCTTTATCTTGCATGCAATGTCGATAAGTTATTGATATTTTCTTAAATCCTTGGTCCGGCATTTAGAAAATCTCATTCCGCACCTTGGTACGGATACGTTGTGTGCTTTCCTAACCCTTATCTTTACCTCATATTAAGCATCGTATTCGATATTTGGACTAAAGTATTACCTTAGTACCACTCAATACTAGCCTAATTAGTCGTATACACTAATCTATGTTAATAATTCTGTTCCTATTATCTCACATTCCTTTGTTACGGGCAAGTAGCATTAAGGCGAGTTATAGTTGATCCGCCGTTTTAATTTTTTTGTGAAAAAGACCTTCTCAGCGAAATACTATTAATACAGCAAAGACACTATTCTAGAATTGTAATTTAAGCTAGGCGGTTTTATATCATTATTGTCCCTATGGTCCCCACAACACTAGTTATGAAGTTTAGTTACTTAATAGCCATAAACACAATATTCAATATTACAAATAAGAATTCATGTCCTTACTTCAATGAGAAAAGAAATAAAATCCAAAAAGGTTCGCTTTGATTATCCACCACAAATCACCAAACAAGTCAATGATTAATCCGAAAGTCTAACACTAATACAACGATTTAATAATATGATGTTAACTATTTGGGTTGAACCTCCAAAACTGTGAGGTTTTTCAAACTTATTTATATAAAAACAAAAACTAATTACACAAAATTCTAATTGCTGGAAATCTGCAAAAGTAATGTGGCTGGGTCGAAGGACCACGCGCGAACCGTCGTAGTCATAAGCGACAGTGATGTATACGTACGTCCAGAATGGCACAACATCTTCTTCGGCTTTCTCATTCCCCTCGACGCGCAAGTTGACGGACCGTTATAGGCCACAACGGTCCTGTCGGAGGAGTCTTGTTTCAAAATACTTCAACTCTCGGAATCTGGGTACTGGATTCACTTACGAACTCCCCGGACGAACCCGCAGAACGGACCCGTCACTAGCAATGACGGACCGTCCAAGCTTGTAACCCAAACTTGTGTTAGACTTCCCCATTTCCTTCAGCAGCAGCACATACATGCCACTACGGACCGTCACAGCACGACGGACGTCATAAGGCCGTAGGTGCTCTTTTGCATTTTTCGCCTCAAAATCTCTGCATTCAGCTTTGGACAATTTCTGCAAAACAAAATAAAAACATAATCCAAAATTAGCCACAAAAAAGCGTTTAGATACACATAAACTTAAGGAGGAAAAAAAAGTATAACTATACCGTGAAACCACGGTATATCAACACCCTCACTTAAATTCTATCAACACCCTCAACTTAAATTCCGTTGGTTGTACCAAGCGGGCGCACTATGGATCACTACCCCAAAAAAACAATCCTTGTACACTAGTATCCAGTTGTATCCTTTGCAATCAATTTGTCTATCAATATCGATTACATCTTATCAAATTTATGCATTGCTTACACTTTAGGCTGAATTTTTGTGGGATCAGAACACGACATGACCTCACATGATTAAAATCTATACTCTTCATCTCTCACCGAGGTGATAATAATTATGGTATTGAAAAACTAATGTCGCGCTTTTAGAACAAATCCTCATCTTTCAACAAGATTTCAGTTAAAGTATAAGGATTACTTGCAACACTCGCTCTCAGAACAAAGTCACACTCGATGGTCTTACCTATTGCATAAGCTCTGCCCTTATTTTATTGCCTAAGTTCGCTATACGAACCCTTAGGATTACGATAGGACTTATTAGCTTTAAAACATAGGCCTCAAGGTCAGGGGTAGGGTATTAATTTAGGTAGATTTTAGTGTCTTTCAGTTCTCTCTCATTGACATATCGGTAAAACCTCCCTCTTCTATATTATCTCGCCCAGTTTCTTCATATTCTTCACCTTGATATTTCTATTATTTCGCATTTGTGTGATGTGACTCTTTCTTTTTGTTTGTAATTCTTGTATATTTTTACTTTTTCTTACTTTTCTTTAAACTTATTTTGAGTCACTTCAATTTTGTTCTTTTCACCCCAAGTCTCCAGAGGTATCCGTATTCATCATAATAGTCAACCTTCACTCCTGGCTTTGCCATGACTAAGGTACATAAACAAAATCACCCAAAGTTGGGTCAGGACATAACGAAGGTTGTTACTTGCATAGCAACATAAACTTATGCTTTTGGCATGAAGCTGAGGTGCCACATGTCCAGCGGGACCAGGGCCAAACATTGTTCCCCGAAAAGCTAGATCGGGTGGAAAAAGAAAGTTTGATTTAGCTCAGGATATTTTGCGATCAAAGAAGGATAAAAATCATTGGTTTCTTCTTTAGGCTAGAAGAAAGGGCTTGTTTGAAAAAAGGGCTATTGATCCTTCCTATTGTCTATTAAGCTTACTTCCACAAGGGGAAAACCAGGAAGGTGTAGCTAAGTACACAATCGTGTACTATTCAAATCTCCTCACACTCACTTGAATCTATCACAACAAAGATTGTAAGACACACCTAGATCGAATTTAAGAATAGGGTAAGGCAAAGTGGAACTCTATTTCATGCTTAGAGCCATACCAATTATCAGTTTATATGCTAGTCTGCATATCTTTCGAGGTTGTCAGGATCTATTTTTAGGCCATCATGCTTACGAATTTAAAACTTTGTACAAAAGAATAAACATTGCAGGTTCAACAGAAAAAAAGTAATCCGTCTGTTGGGGAAGGAAAAAAAGAACAAGGACAAGAACACCTCAAAAGAGGATAGTGAATTGGGCCCTCTCCTCATCCCACACTCGCTTCACCCTAACATTCCAAACTACCATTTACCACCCCCAACAAAAAAAACATGTAATTGTCCCTGTGATGCAAAAAAAAATGTAAATAATAGAGTGGGTAGGGGAAGCCAACTTGTGGCGCAAAGCGCCAGTCGATCAGCAAGCTGGTGGGTTCGTTCCCCGGACCAACGTCTCTGACCAATCTGGGGACACCCTCAGTAGTGTTCTTCAGCAACCAACGCACCACCACTTCACTGTTCCACAGCGATTTCACAGTTGGGAGCTAGGATGCCCCAGCCGCTAACTCTAACGCTCTCATCTGGTGCGCCGCCCTCTCAGCACAAGATGAGGGCTCTCATACAACCTCCACTCTCGGCGCTAATTCTCTTCCTTGCTAGGCCTCAACTCTGCCGACCCTACGCTCTACTTGCACTCCTCTCGAGGGGGAGGTGGTGTGGAATTCTGAAGTAGTAAAACAGGGGCAAACCATTTCCGCTAGCCGGGATCGACATGGGGGCCTAGACTCGGCACCTTGCCGCTAGATCGATTGATTTGTAGCACGAAGATGTCGACTGCAGCTGAAGAGTCGACAAATCCACCGGAGGGGCTTGTCGGGACCTAACATCTCCAACCAAAGGCGTCCAGACACTGGTTTACCTTAGCATCTTCTTCCTCTGTTAATCTGCATCTCCCTCCTTCTCGACGTGCTTAGACCCAGTAATCGACTTCTGATCACGACTGAATATGGTGCAGAAGGGTGGCCATTTGTGCCTGAGTTTTTGGACCATAGCAAGCGGGACCAGTAAAGTAACGTAGATTTAGAGGGGCTGTCGACGAGATGAGCTCGGGGCTGTTGATCATACCCGGGATTAGACTCGACCGGGTTGGACGTAGTGTCACCCGTGGACGCTGTGAGTTTGTAGCGGTGCGCTGGGACTACAGATATCCGCAAGATCCTCAGCAAGTGGGGCAGCTCTTGATGCGGGCCCTCTGCGTGGATGGCAGCCAATCATTGGCCTATAATGATGAGGACGACGCCGACAGTGGCCCCCTACGGGGTCTTAAGCTTTCTACGTGCCATATCGGGCACCACTGCGAACCTGCATTGGCAAAGGGCAAAATCATTACGGGAACGGGTAGGTAGTGTGACCTTTGGAATTCACTCCGTGCATGATGCTGGAGAAGGCATACGACGTCCACTCGAGTCAGAGTTATCATCACCGCATCAACATTGCTCGATCCCAGATAACTTGTTATCAAAAGCTGTAGGGGAAAGGCAGAGTTAGAGATGAAGGACGAGCAGCATAAGAACATTCATTACGACGTGAGGTTGGCCTCTTGATGGCACCCGTCGGTGAGTAGTGACCCCCAATCGGCACCCTCTCCATTCTACTCGACAGGTGCAGGGCATCCACCTCTTGGTGGTCTCTCCAGTGTGGATCTCGCAAGAACTATCCATCCTTCCACTATCGCAGCGGGTGGTAGTCAAACGTGGAAGTGAGGGGATCCGAAGCTAAGTTAGCATATGCTCTCTCGCCGTATAGGAACAGGAGGGATGGATAGCAGGGAAATGTCAACTGCACGCCCCCGGACTCGAACACTCCCCAATGGGGCCTGTTTAGAAGGAGCAGCTGCCTGTCGATCTGTGATCGGAGAGCACTACGTAGGATGGAGAACTCTTTTGAGGGGAAACCACATTTCCTCGCTATAGCGTCCCAACGGACGTTGCTCTCCACTCTAAGCCGATGCTGGTTGAAGAGTTATGATCTCGGCATCATGGGGAGACTCCTGTAAGTACCCGCAGAGCTCCAAGGTGAGTGTTAGAGTATTATCCTTTATCGCGTCACGGAACTTATGTAAGTACCCGCAGCTCCAAGGTGAGTGTTTCGAGTCTTACTCCTTTATCGGTCCAGGAACTTCACGTCGAATTAAACTTGAAACTGTTCGTGACCACCACCGGTTTGGCCTTGTCAGCGGACTGGGTGGGGATCTGAACTGGGCGCCCGACTAGAGTCTGAACTGTCCGCCTCATCAGCGAGGCCGACGCTGGCGCAGTGGCGGTGCGGGAACCTCTGCAGAGCAAGAATATCCTCGGACCATGATACTCCTAAGAAGCAGACGCTCTTCTCACTTTTGGCCGAACCAGAGGGTGTGCCGGTCAGTGTGCGCTCCGCATCAGACTGGGAGGCACGTGACTACGCCGGACCCACCGTCTTGGGTTAGCTTTAGGGCCCCGTTGCAGCACGGGAAGGGGCGGAAGTGCCTGGGGGCACTTACTCCAGGTCATGCTCATCATCAGAGCCAAGATCATGCGTTCAGACGTAGCACCATACTTCGATCGCCCGCGTGCCATAGGTGCGGTTGGTTTGCTTGGGTGCCATAGTATATAGTACTTGTACAGGATCAAATTAGTATGAGTAGTGGGCAACCAAGACAGGGGCATCCCATACGAAATAAAACATTGAAAATAGTGTGTCAGTGATATTGAAACTGTATTACACGACGGGCCAGATGACGGCTCGTCGTGGCTGTGACGGACCGTCATGAGGTCCGTTGTGTTGTACTTTGTCTATGTATATATAAAGAACCCTGAAGGAGGGGTCTCTGACCATCATGACGGTCGAGCAGGATGGACCGTCGTGGGTACGACATTCCGTCGTAAGTGTCTATCGTAGAACACTTAGAAAATGTTGGGAGACCCTTAGCAGAGGGGTCTCTGACCATCATGACGGTCGTGCAGGACGGAACGTCGTGGGTATGACGGTCCGTCACATGTCTCCGTGGAATGACACTTGGAAAAAGTGAGAGAGCCTTAGAAACAGGGTCTCTGACAACCAGAATGGTTGTGCAGGACGGACCATCGTGAAGACAACGGTCCGTCACATGTGTCGTTGGGACAGGGTGCTAGGGCTTTTGGAACTGACCCTATGACGGTCCATCGTGTGTGCGACGGTCAGTCATCGAGGTCTCGTTCAGAATAGCAGTGATAGAACTGGGGGTACCCTATGCTCCCCGATGAAACCGGACATGGTCTTGTAGTTTTTTGGACCTATATGTCTCTATCCCAACTACCTTAGGAAACTACCAATGCAAATAACCTATGTCTAGGGTTTGTCCACATGGCAATTCAAACATTTGAGCCTAATTAGACATACTCCTATACAAGGAACCATATAGCGACTAGAACTAAGCTTATACTAACTATTAAACAAAACTGAAAAATAATGAGTATATATTTAGAGACACTTCCTTGGAAATGGAGAAAAGCAAATGGATAATTACTCGTTTGGAAGGTGAGACACCTACAGCAGCAGCACCGACTAGTAGATGATAATTATAAGGCTTAGGAGGATTTTGGGGGGCAAATGATCAGTGAGGGGGAAATTGCGGAAGTTTGAAAAGAGAGGGGGAGATGAAGGAAATAATGATGAGTGGGGTGAAAATGAGGTTTGGGTGTGTTTAAACTTTCAGATTTTGGAAAGGTCATCCGGAATCGGGTCGGGTATAATTCTTAATCACCGACGGTTCCCCCTCGAGAAGGTCGGTCGGCATTTTGACGCCCGTGTGTGTGCCCTCGTTAAAAAGACAGAACAACTACGTGGTGCACGGATGAATACTCGGTCGTCGTAGGCGCACAATCCTAGATGTGTCCGTCAGTGACTTCTGTAGAGTATTTTCTGGCAAATGTTTCCTGTGGATGTGCTGCAAATCAACCATTAATAGAAATAATGCTACCCCACATTCTAAAAAAAAACGATTAGAATTGGGTTTGCCTCCCGAACAAGCGTCCTGATTTATGTCCCGGCACGACTGGGGACACTTGAATTACCAACTTCATCAAGATGGTAGGTCCTCTATCATTTTTCATTCGCGATTTAGCATGCCGAAAATAGATTTTATGCTCTGTCCATCACCTTGACCGCACACCTTCTTTATTCGGCAACTCAACTGATCCATGAGGGAATAGTTGGGTAACCGTGAAGGACCAGTACACTTGGACTTGGAAAAGGTTTGCCTTGAAAAGAATGCGCAATCTGGAATTGAATAAAAGCACCAAATCCCGAATCACTAAACTCTTCGTTTTTCAATTTTGGTTTGCATGGGACTTCTTCAATGTTCTTTGTAAGGGCTTGAGCTTCATGGCTATTAGAGAAATTCATCAAGTTCATTCAACCCATTTAAGTGTTTCTGCTGCAGCTTCGCTCCAATCCATTTTTAACTTCTTCATAGCCCACATGGCTTTATGCTCTAACTCAACCGAAGATGAAATCTTTCCCATATACAAGTTTGTATGGAGACATACCTATGGGATCTTATATGCTGTGCCGGTGGCCAAGAGCTCATCCAATCCTCCTTGACATCCGTTCTACTAGCGTTTCCACTATTTTGGACAATATCTGTTGTGATCTCCCGATTCTCCCTTTAACTTTCCCACTAGTTTGAGGGTGGAAGGGTACCACAGATGCGAACCCGATTTCTCAATAACCCCTGAACAACTGGTGCAGAATGGGGAGCCCCATCACTAATAATGGCCCTTGGGGTGCCAAAACGAGAGAATATATTCTTTTTCAAAATGCAGTGACACTCTTCCCTTCTTTGTTTTCGAGGGTATGTCTTCGACATTTTAGATACATAATCACCTGCTACTAGAATGTACTTCATCCCATGAGAATCACGAAGGGCACATAAGAGTCATACCCAGCATCAAATAACTCCATCACAAAACTGGGGTTTTTAGAGGGAGCTCTGCTCTTGAAATACCTCCATCTCGTTGGCATCAGTCCATGTTTAGCAAACCCCATGAGCATCTTGATGAAGAGTGGCCAATATTAGGCCGCATTGTAATAGCTTATGAGCGTTTCGATACCACTGTGATGTCCCCAACGGGTGAGGAATGGCATGCCTCCAACACACTCAACATCTCACTTCTGGGGACACAACGCTGAATATCCCGTCAGCACAACTCCCTATACAGGTATGGTTCATCCCAAAAAAACTTTTTCACATCGTAAACATGACGTGGTTTCTTTGGTATGAACGGACCAGTCTGGTGGAAAATATCACTAACCAATAGTTTTGAAAAATCTGCGAACCATGGAATTCAAGTCTTGTTAGCATGCCAATCATTTCTCAGGAAAATTATCATCAATGTCTATATCCGCCTAACTCGTCTCATAGCTTCATGCCTCTAGACGAGACAAGTGATCAGGCAACTTTGATTTTAAGTTTCTTTTTTCTAACCATCATCTTCACGTCATATTCTTGTAGGCAGTAATACCCAACAATCAGCCTGGTTTCGCATCCTTCTTTTCCATCAATATCTCAATGGCTTAGTGTCAGTTGCACTATGACTCTAGTACCTCGCAAATAGGAGCAAAATTTTCAAAGCAAAAACTCCTGCAAGAGTTCTTGCTCAGTCACTGTGTAGTTCTCTGAGCTTTCCTTTAGGGATTTACTAGCATAGTAATGGGTGAAGGATTTTTGGTTTTTCCTCTTTCGCATAAACTACCCAGAGCCACCCACTAGCATCGCACTATTACCTCAAATGGACTTTTCCAATCCGAAAGTATGATAGGCGCGACACCAATGTTTCCTTTAGCTACCGCGAATGCCTTAAGACAATCATCACAACCAAATTTACAATATTTCTCCAGCAGTTTGCACAATTGGTGTGCAGAATCTTTGAAAAGTCTTGATGAATGCTCGTAAAAACTGCATGCCCAGACATCTTCTCAACCTTTCACAGAGATTGGTGGTGGCAGTCTCTCTATTACCGTAAACTTTTAGCTCCATCAACTCTATCTCTTTCTGAAATGCGATGACCCAACACATACCCTCTTCACCATGAAATGACACTTTTCCTAGTTTAGTATAATTGCAGTCTTCACATGATCTTAAGAACCTCAGAAAATGGTCATAACACCGCTCGAATGAATCACTCGCCCAAGAAAAATATCCATAAAACTTCTATAGTAAAATCCTCCATCATGTAAGAAAAATTTGACATCATACATCTCTGAAAGGTTGCGGGTGCATGCACAACCTAAACGACATTCTTCTGAACGCAAAGGTTCCCATAATGGACAGTGAAGGTGGTTTAATCTTGATCTTCTGGAAAATCATTCAAGAGAATCTGATTATACCCCTAATACCCATCAAGAAACAATACCACCCTTTTCCAGCAAGTCTACCAACATCTGATCCATGAAGGGTATAGGAAAATGGTCTTTCTCGCGTCCATGAGTTAAGTTTACGGTAATCCATCACACCTCCATCCAGCAACCGTCTCATTGGAACAATTTCATTCTTTTACGTTGGGGACCACAGTCAATTCCCCCCCTTTCATAGGTACACCCGGAACCGGCATACCCAACCTTCTATCGGCAATTAGATACAATTAACCCCAACATCTACCCATTGATGAGTTCCTTCTTCACAATCCTCGTGCATAGGAGATGCAAGCGTCTCTGCTGCTCATACTCGGCTTGTGATCAGGCATGAGTTTGGATTTTATAGAGCAAATACAAGAGGGATCCAAATATGTCCTCAATGGTCCCCCCAAGCTGCTTTTGAACCTTTTTTAGGTACCTTTACCAAACTCTGAACCTGTTGGTTCACCCAGGTCCTGATGCAATGATTACCGGCAAAAGTTGTCACCATTTTCCTAAAAATTCATACCTAAATGAGGTGGGGAGAGCTTTTAATTCAACTTTTGGAGCCTCCTCTATCGATGGTTCATGGTTGGGGACTTGCTATTTTTCATATCAAGCTCAAATTTCTGTGGTTAAACCGAACATCCCTCAGTCAAGAGCCGCGACTGATTACTCTACGTTCAATGCAATCGCTATCAAGTTTTTCATTATCCCTGCCGCTAATGTGTCGACACCTAGACGGTCTTTCCATTTGTGTCTCAATGTCTCCACCCATGTTTTCTGATCTAAAGATGGTCGATTGGAGCTCACCACTCTGCCTCTGGACCTACAATATTAAAGGTCACTTCCTCATTGTTCATCCAAAATTTCATCTGCCCCTTTTCCATGGTCTACTAAGGCTCTTCCAGGATATAGGCCTTGAAAATCAACTTCACAAGCCAGAATGACAAAATCAGCCGGAAAGATGATGACTCTACTTTTACGTATACATCATGAAGTATCCCTATGGGACGTTTTACTGTTCGACAGCCATCAGTAGCCGCCTTGCAGTGGGCTTTGGGTCACCCAAACCCAACGTCTTGTAAATCTAGAGGGGCATGAGATTTATGCTTGCCCCCAGATCACATAATGTTTTCGTAAAAATGTAATCGGCGCGATTGTACAAGTAATAGTGAAATGCCCCGGATCTTCTTCTTTTGGACGTCAGAGATCTTGTAGCAATTAGCACTACAATGCTGTTTCTATCGATCAGCCTCAAAAGTGACCGCGCGTTTTCTTTGTGACCAAGATATTTCCCACCAATAAATTGGAGTAACCGGGCATTGTTCTAAAGCTTCTACCAAGGACATGAATAGAGTTTGCTTCAACATTGTTATAAAATGCAGATATTTGCCATCCCCGGTCTTTTTCATAATCTTTGAGAAATTGGGGTGTGCCTTAGGCATAGGATTACATTTTTAGGCACTTCAGCCTCTTTTGCAGTGTTCTCCTCTAATTAACATCAACTTCTCCACTTTATCAGATTCTTTTTGTCACCTTTTTCTCATCAGATGGCATAGGTTGGGTCAATGGTTTTTCTTGCCATAAAAACAAAAAAAAAAAAAACAGAGAGAGGGACCACAGCGAGAAGGGACCTGGGAGGGTCACCCCCCCCCCCGAGCTGGGCTGCTGTGAAGAAGAGGGGAGAGTGAGTGACTTCAAGTGTCGCAAGACCCCTGCCTGGACACGTTCAGCCGGAAAGTGTCCAGGCATGTATCGACAGGCAGGACCGAGGGGAGGAAGAAGGAATCCTCGAGATATTCCCCCTCTCGCTACCCCGAATTGAACATTGTTCTGAGCCATTGCTGCCGCGGAGAAATACACAACTGGGGCCCCCGCCCCCCCCGCCGCTATGGTGAGAGTGACCCCCGTGGTAGTCCCAGGGCTGCGGGTTAATTTGGGGCCCGGGTAACAAAGGGAAACACAGGGCTTGGGATAGTGGGGCGGATGAGGCAGTTCCGTGTGTGCAACACGAGTAGTAAATTTCCATACAATGTCCACATTTTTTTGGATTTTGGATAGTGTTGCTAGGAAGAGTGCCCGGTTGCCGGTGTTCACATGTAGATATTGGGCCATTGTAAACTCAAGTTGCCTTATCGATTTGCAGGGTATCACTCTTTTGTCCATACACCCGCTAAACATTTCTAAACTCGTTATTGTGCTCATCCCTACATCGAACCTCCTCTCTTTTATGGCAACTATCCTCACCTCTGTGACTTACTTCTCCACCATCCCTAGGATAACTTCACGATTTTGAGAAGGAACATAAGGTCCAGTCCTGTCAATTCCTATTACCATAGTTACCCCTGGTTGAAGGTTTTGTCGTGCGGTTGTAGTTTCCATCTCGGACATAATAACCTCACGATTGTAGTTACCATATTTTCCGACTCTTTGTTCCCCTTGACCTTGGCGCCAAGTCTTACTGATTAGAGCCTTGAGCACTGTTGGCAACTCCCCATCGGTTCATCTCCTACAATGATCCTCTCGTCATAATACCACCTCATCGTCTGTGACAGTGGTTTTTGTAAGTGTTGACTGCATAATCTGTTCTGCACCCCGTGACATATTTTAGTAACCAACCCAAGTCCATTTTCTCATCTGAGTCATTTCTTCCAGAATTTCATCTGGGCTGGGTTGTCATCGACTGCACTGGCAAAGCGTTTCTCCTGTATCCGACTTCTAGTACTCCAATCTTTGTTATCTGGGAAGATTTTCTCTAATTTTTGGCTATCTCAGCATAAGTGCTTTTTTTTTTTCCCCCCCTCCAAAAAGATCAACCTGCTATAGTGTCCACACCGCTTTGTTGTTATCAATGCCTGTCCCCGATAAAGTACTCCTTCGTGACTCATCATCTATACGGGTGGGTTAAACACTTCGCAAGGAAAGAAGTGAAACTATCCAAGACTACTAACTGACTCTCATGGTATTTGCCACAAATTTCTTCACTCGGTCCTTTGTGGTTTAGGTTTCATGGAGACCAGATAGTGGCTGTAAGAAGACATCCCTAGTTTGATTCCCAAGCAAAGATGGAGTTTAGGGGACTCAGTTGAACGAAATAGCAGCCTCTCCGTCAGTGAGAGAGGAAACCCTCTGAGCCCTATGACTCTAATCCAATCAGGCCTCCACACAACTATTACACCTGCCTTAACTTAGCTATATGGGCATTTGATCCTTAGAATGTAGCCCTGAAAACAACCTTTGGCAGTGACCATTTGTTATCAACTACAGTTACCAAAAAGTTTGGCCTGGGGTAGAGGAGGCAAAACCAGTGGCCAATTCCGATCCTGGCTATGTTATCAAGCCTCTATATATCTTTGGCGTGGAGCGGGCTTCTGTCCCTCTGTTGATGTCCCGGAGCATCTGGTAACATCTTACCAGAACATCAACCGGAGGCGGGATGTTTCTGGTTCGGATTCTCAATATTTATTCCAAAATTTTGATTCATCTTGCGCAGTGTGCGCCTACTCTTGATAGTAAGGGAACAACGGTTCTCTTCCCTCCTTGTATTTGCATACAGGAGGATAGTTCTGGAAAGAAATCAAAAACAATAAAAGTAAAACATCAAGAAATATCAACTAAACTATAGTAATAAGTGCAAGTTTAATCTAAAAGCTAAATTCCCAGTAGCGGCGCCAAAATTTGATACCTCAAACTTACTTCTTAAATAAGAAGTAAAGCGGTCATGTCGATTAAATAACCAACTAGTGAGTTGTGATAGTTCCCACGGGGAAAATAGTCTGACTTCACTTCACTTGTTACTACTAGTGTTTGGTTGATATAGACTTCCTTAGAATGTTAAAACATAAAAAGGGGGTTTATATCTATAAATGAGTAAAGTTAACTTAACGACTTTGGAAAGACATAGCAGTTTTTTGAAAGTTGTATTTTAATTCATTAATCAAAGTAACTGGGTTTACGTGTTCCCCACAGGTTCATAACTTGATAATTCCAACTATACCAAATTCTTTGTGCCTAGTAACTTGCAATGTAAAGTGATAAGTTATGTATTTCTAAATTCTTGGTCCGGCATCTAGAAATCTCACTCCGCACCTGGTCCGGCTACTGTGTGTGCTTTTCTAACCCTTATCTTTACCTCATCTTAAGCATCGTATTTGGTATTTGACTAAGTTATAACCTCGTCCATCAATACTTAGCCTATTAATAGCATACACTAAATATATTTAATAGTTTATTCTTTTTCTTATTATCTACCTCCTTGGTCCGGCAATAGCATTAATGCTAGTTTTACGTTGATCAGCCGTAAAAAGATCTACGCTAAAGAATTATTAATACATGCAAGACACTATTCTACAATGTTATTTTACTAGGGTTTATCTCATTTATTTTGCCTATGGTTTTCTCCACATCCCTAGTTATGGAGTTTAAATTACTCATAGCCATAAACATAATATTCAAATATATCAATAAAATTCCATGTACTTACTTCAATGAGAAAGAATAAAATCCAAAAGGTTGCTTGATAATCACACAAATCACCAACAATCATCATGATTAATCCGAAGACAAAAACGAATACAAGAATATATAATTTATGTCTAATTATCGGTTGCCTAACCTCAAAAACAAGGTTTTTCGAACTCTTTATATAAAACAAAATCTAATTACACAAGAATTCTAATTCTGCAAATCTACCAAAACGCTGCTAGGTCGACGGACCATGCGACGGACCGTCGTATCACAACGGACTGGTCGTGTACTTCCGTCGTCCCCTACTTGTGAATTCTTCTACTCTTCTTCATTCCCCTCGCCGGCAGTATGATGACCCGTTATAGGCACAACTTCCGTCGAGGGTCTTCGTTTCAAAATACTTCAACTCTCTGAATCTGGGTACTGGATCACTTCTCTGAACCCACGACGAAACCCGCAGAACGGACCGTCATAGCCATGACGGAGCCGTCCACAAGCTTCGTAATCCCACACTTGGTCAGACTTCCCCATCTTCCTTTCAGGAGCTGCACTACACGCCACCTACGGACCGTCACAGGAACGCGACGGACCGTCATAAGCTCCGTAGGTGTGTCTCGTCTCATTTTTTTCGCTCAAAATCTCCGCTTCAGCTTTTGGACAGATTTCCTGCAAAACAAAGAAAAACTTATATCAAAATTAGCACAAAAAGGCTTTCGGACACACTAAACTTAAGGAAAAAAGTTTTAATTATACCGTGAAACAACGGTATATCACATGCCCACATGGCTATTGGGAAGAACACATGGTCATATAACGTGGTGCATGGCATGACATAAGCGGCATTAAGTAGCACACGCTGTCCGACAACATCGGGCACAACATTCCATCATCGCCAAAGGAAACCGCACACAGTCGGACGACGTTAGGCGTGACATGTCATCTTCGCCCTTGGAATTCACACATGATTGGACGACGTCGGGTGTGGCATGTCATCATCACCCTTGGACAACATACATGGTCGGACAATCTCTGGCGTCAAATGAATGCATGGACCTTGTGCAGCACACACAGTCGGATGACATCGGGCGTGGCATGCCTTTATCACCCTTGGACAGTATACAGAATAAGACTACGTAAGGCGTGTCATGTCGTTATAGACCTTGTCAATCACACACAGTAGAATGATGTTGGGCATTGCAGTCCATCATCTCCCTTGGAAAACATACGTAGGTTGGAAACCGTCGGGCGTGGCATGCCATCATCATCCTAGGACAGCACGCGCGATAAGACAACGTCAGCCGTGACGTTCCATCTTTACCCTTGGACAGTACATACAGTGGGACGACATCGGGTGTGGCATGCTATTATCGCCCTTGGAAAGAATACATAGTTGGACAATGTCAAGCGTGGCATGCCATCATAGCCCTTGGAATGAACACACGATCAAATGATGTCGGGCGTTGCATGCCATCATCGCAATTGGACCACATACATAAGGTCAGACGATGTCAGGCTTGGGATGCCATCATCTCCCTTGGATAGCATTAACGGTAAGACGACGTAGGGCGTGCCATCCCATCAGCGCCCTTTGAAAGCATACATGATCGGACGACGTAGGGTGTGGCATGATATCATCGCCCTTGGAAAATACACAAGATTTGATGATGTCAGGCGTGGTATGCCCGCATAACCCTTGGTTAGCACACACGGTCGGGCAACGTCGGCTGTTCTATGCCATCATCGACCTTGCGCAGCACACATGATCAGACAACATCAAGCGTGGCATCCCATCATCGCACTTTGAAAGAAATCATGATCGAACTACGTCGGGCATGTCATGATATCATCGCCATTGGACAGAACACACGATTTGACATCATAGGGCTCGGCATGCCCGCATAGCCCTTGGGAAGGTCACACGGTAGGATTACATGGGGTGTGGCATGACATCATCGCCATTGGGAATCAAACATGGTCAGACAACGTCGAGCGTGACTTACCATCATCGCCTTTGGACAGCACACACGATGGGACGACGTCAGGCGTGGCATGCGATTATTGCCCTTTGATAGCATAAACGATCGGGCTATGTCAAACGTGGCATTCCATCATGACCCTTGGCCAGCACCCACGGAAGGAAGAAGTCGCGCGTGGCAGGCCAACGTCGCTCTTGGACAACATACATAGGGTCAGACTATGTCAGGCATGCCATGCGATCATCGCCCATGGATAGCATACATAGTCGGATGACGTTTAGTGTGGCATGTTATCATCACCCTTGAACTGCACACATGGTCGGGTGACGGTTAGCGTGGCAATTCTAGCATCTCCTTTGGGCTGCACAAATTGTCAGACGACGTGGGGCGTTTAATTCAAATATTGCGCTTTGGACAGCACCGACGGTCCGGGTAGGGAGAGGATATGCCAATCTTTTTGTTTCCCTTCCTCCCCCCATCCATTTCCGCAAGCCTTGCCGATGTGCATTCATACTGTGGGCAACACACTTAATATAAAGCATAGGATTAATTAATGCCTCCTACTTCGTAGACTCATTGCACAGGGATTTATTGTAACTGGTTGGCTTCTTTTTTTCCAACCCAGTGACGTCATTGTGTAGCAGTCCTTCTCAGGTGTGTTCCAAATGAGGAAGTGGCGTGTTGTATGCTGGGCTGGAAATGCCAGTCGTGGTGTGCAAGTTGCCTAAGTGGTGACGAAAGCGTGATTGGTACTATCAGCGATGGATGGAGCGCCACTTGAGTTGGGGAAGGGGAGATTCCCGAGCAGGCATACGTAGGGATGCGGGGTTAAAGAGGGTTATTGTCTGAGTAACGGTATTGTGGTTTGGCGAAGGGTAGTGCGGGCGATGAAAAACGTAGAGTTAGCATGGCATTATAGCCTGGAGTAAATCAAACTGCCAAGGGCGGGGGAGGCAATCGTATCGAACGGTGGAAGTGGACGGTGTATAAGTTGGAGGAGGTGAGCTCACGGAATAGTGTTGTGCGATGTGGATAAAAGGGAACTGACGGATGTAAGGTGCGTAATGGGAGGACGTGGGGATGAGTATGGGGAAGACCAGCGCCATATATGTATTGTACGGTATCATTGTGAGGAGGATAAGCTGGCGGAGTTCATTGGTTGAGAGAGTGTGGGATGGCGGGGTACAGTCGATGTGCTTGGGGAAGAAGTGAGTTGGTGGTGGGTCTGGGTAGTACGGAGTTGGGTGGAGAAGTTACTATGTCAATAATGCTGCCACTCATCCGGCCCTTGGACTGAAACACGGATGGACGATGTCTGGCGAGGCAGGCCGTCATCGCCCTTGTGCATTTCAAACAGTCGGACGATGTTTGCCGTGGCAATGCCATCATCGCCCTTTGAATGCACACACTATCGGATGACATCGGGCGTGGTATGCCATTATTGTCCTTGGAAAGCACACACTATCGGACACGTCGGGCATGGCGTGCCTGCTTGACCCTTGGGCAGCACACATCATCCAATGATGTCGAGCGTGACGTGCCATCATCACCATTAGGCAGTAAACGTGGTTGGACGACGTCGGGCATGAAGCACCATCTTTGCTCATGCACATCACACACGATTGGTCGACGTCGGGGCGTCGCATGCCATCAACTCCTATGGACACAATACATGGTGAGACGATGTCGTGCGTGTCATTCCATCATCATCCTTATATATCATACTTGGTTGGACTACATCGTGTGTGGAATACCATCATCGCCCTTGACCTACATACACGGTCGGACGACGTCGGGCGTGGCATGCCATTATTTCCCTTGTATAGCATACACGGTTAAACTAACTTAACTGTGGCATGCCATCATGACCCTTGTCCAGCACCCACGGTAGGAAGAAGTCGCACATGTCAGGCCATCATCGCCCTTGGACAACATACTTAGGGTCGTACAATGTCGGGCATGGCATGGCATCATTGCCCTTGGATAGCATACGCGGTCAGATGATGTCTGGCGTGGCATGTTATCATCACCCTTGGACTGCACACATGGTCGGACGAAGGTTAGCGTGGCCATGCTTGTATCACCTTGGGTTATACAAACGGCTAGACGACGTCGAGCATTAAATTCTATCATTATACTTTGGACAGCACCGACGGTCGAATGACGTCGATGTGGCATGACATCATCGCCTTTGGACTGCACACACACATGGACGACGTCGGGCATGGAAGGCCATCATCGCCCTTGGAATGTACATACAATCGAACGACATCGGGAGTGGTATGTAATCATTGTCTTTTGACACCACACACGAGAGAACACGTCGGGTGTGGCATGCCCGCATGCCCTTGGGCATTACATTCACTGTCCGATAACGTCGAACGTGGCATGATAACATCACTATTGGGCAGCACACGTAGTTGTACAATGTCGGGGATGATGCGCCATCTTTGCTCTTGTATAGCACACATAGTGGGACGACGTCAAGCGTGGCATGCCATCATCGCCTTTGGACAGAATACTAAGTCAAAAAAGTCATTTGTGGCATACCATCATCGCCCTTGGACTGCATACACGATTGAAAGATATCGGGCTTGGCATGCCATCATCGCCCTTGGACAGCATACACGGTCAGACTATGTCTGGCGTAGCATGCCATAATAGTACTTGGAACGAACACAGGGTCGGATGAAGTTGGGTGTGGCATGCCAACATCATAATTGGACAACATACGAAGGGCGGACGATTTTAGGCTTGGCATGCCATATAGTCCTTGGAGAGCATATATGATCAGACGACGTCGATCGTGCCATGCCATCATCTCCCTTTGAAATCATACACGATCAGATGACCTCGAGTTTGGCATGTTATCATTTCCCTAGGACAGCACAAACAATCAGACTACGATGGGTGTGGCATGCCATAATCGCCCTTGGAAAGCATGTGCGGTCAGACAACGTCGGGCATGACGTGTCATCTTTGCCCTTGGACAGCACATACGGTGGGACGACATCGGGCGTGGCATGCCATTATCGCTCTTGGAAAGAATACAGAGTTGGACGACGTCAAGCGTGGCATGCCATCATAGCCCTTGGAATGTAAACACGATCAGATGATGGCGACCGTGGCATGCCATCATCGCAATTTGACCACATACACAGGGTCGGACGACGTCAGGCTTGGCATGCCATCATCTACCTTGGATAGCATACACGGTTAGACGACGTCGGGCATGCCATCCCATCATCGCCATTTGAAAGCATACACGATTGGAAGACGTCGGGTGTGGCATGATATCATCGCCCTCGATCAAGACAAAAGATTGGATGACGTCAGGCGTGGAATGCCCGCATAGCCCTTTTTTAGCACACATAGTCGGATGATGTCGAGCGTGGCATGACATGAGCGCACTTGGACAACACACACGATCAGGCTACGTCAGGTGTAGCATGCCATCATTGACCTTAAGCAGCACACACGGTCGGACAACGTCGGGCGTGGCATCCCATCATCCCACTTGGAAAGAAATCATGATCGAACGACGCCACACATGGCATGATATCATCGCTTTTGGACAGTAGACACAATTGGACATGGTAGGGATCCCCATGCCCGCATGACGCTGGGAAGGACACTACCGTAAGGATTAAATTGGGTGTGCATGCATCTCTCCCCTTGGGAATCACACACGGTCCCGTACGACGTCGGGCGTGGCTTACCCCATTATTGCCTTTGGAAAAAAAAAACCACACACGCTGGGCATGATTTATGGCGTGGCATGCTTATGCCCTTGGATATCATACACGGTCCAGACTACGTCAACGTGGCACTCCATCATGACCCTTGGCAGCACCCCAGTAGGACGAAGGTCGCGCGTGGTAAGATACCTTCGCCTTTGGACAACATACGTAGGGTCGAACAATGTAGGGCATGGCATGACATTATCGCCATAAGATAGCATACGCGGTCGGATGACGTCTGGGGTGGCATGTTATCATCATTCTTGGACTGTACACATGGTCGGACAACGGTTAGCATGGCAATGCTAGTATCGCTGTTGGGCTGCACAAATGGCCAGACGTCATCGGGAGTTAAATGTCGTCATTGCACTTTGGACAGAACGGACGGTCTGACGATGTCGATGTTGCATTCCATCAACGCCTTTGGACTACAACACGGATGGAAGAAGTCGGGCGAGGTAGGCCATCATCGCCCTTGTGCAGCTCACAAAGTCTGACTATGTTTGCCGTGGCAAATGCCATCATCGCGCATTTGACTACGTCGGGCGTGGTCTTCCATCATTGCCTTGGATAGCACCCAGAATCGGACACGTCGGGCATGGCATGCCCGCATGGCCCTTGGGCAGCAAACACAATCCAATGATGTCGGGCGTTGCATGCCATCATCATTATTGGGAATTACACGATTGAACAACACCGGGCGTAGCATGCCATCATCGCCCTTGGATAGCATACATGGTCGGACTACGTCGGGTATGGCATGCCATAATCGTACTTGGAACGAACAAACGATCGGATGAAGTTGGGCGTGTCATGCCATCATCACAATTGAAAAACATACAAAGGGAAGGAAGACGTCGCGCGTGATAGGTCGTCATCGCCTTTGGACAGCATACACAGGGTCGTAAAATGACAGGCTTGCGATGCCTTCATCGCCCTTGGATAGAATACACAATTGAATGGCATCTGGCGTGGCATGTAATTATCACCCTTGGACTGGACACATGGTTAGTCGACAATTAGTCTGACAATGCTATCATCACCCTTGGGCTCCACAAAATCCAGATGACATCGGGCATTAAATGCCAACATTGCCCTTTGGATAGAACAGACGTCGGTCGACGTCAACGTGGAATGCTATCATCGCCTTGTAACTTCACACAATAATGAATGATGTCGAGCGTAGCATTCCATCACCGCCCTTGTGCAGCACACACGGTCGGACGATGTTGGCTGTGACAATTCCATCATCGCCCTTGGAATGCACACACAATCGGACTAGGTCGGGCGTGGTATGCACATTGCCCTTGATCGGCACCACATCGGACCGTCGGTCAATGCTGTTTTTTTTGGTTTTCCGCATGGCCCTTAGGATAAAATACACGATCGTATGACATCGGGCGTGGCCATCAATCATCACCATTGGGCAGCACACGCGGTCTGACGATGTTGGGCATGACACGCCATCTTTTCCCATGGACAACACACACGATCGAACGACGTCGGCCGTGGAATTCCATCATCGTCCATGGATACAATACACGGTCGGAAGATGTCGTGCGTGGCATGCCATCATCGCCCTTGGATTGCATACTTGGTCGAACGACATTGGGCGTGGCATGCCATCATCTCCCTCGGACTACATACAATGTCGGACTACCTCGATCGTGGCATCCCATCATCTCCCTGGGAATACATACAATGTCGGACTACCTCGATCGTGGCATCCCATCATCTCCCTCAGACTGCATACACGGTCAGAATACCTTGTTCGTGGCATGCCATCATCGCCCTTTGAACGAAAACACGGTCGGATGAAGTCGGGTGTGGCATGCCATCATCACAGTTGGACAGAGTACAAAGGGTCGTAACGACTTTAGTCTGGCATCCATATCGCCCTTTGAAAGCATAAGATCATATGACGTCGAGTGTGGCATGTTATATCACCCTTGGACAGCACACACTGTGGGACGGACTCGGGCGTGGCATGGCCTTATACCCTTGGAACAGTAATAGCCGATATACTGTCAAGTGGTGGATGCCATCAGGCCCTTTTCCAACACACAGAGTAGGACGACCTTTTGCCGTGCATGCGCTAATAAGATTGAACACGTGGGCGTGGCATGCTATCATTGCCCTTGTAAAGCATACACTATCGGACAACATCGAGCGTGGCATGTTATCATCGACCTTGGATTGCACACATGGTCGGACGACGTTAAGTGTGGCAATTCTACCATCTCCCTTGGGAAGCACACACGGTCTGACGACATCGGGCGTGGCATTCCATCACTGCCAGTGGGCAGCAAATTTTGAAAAGTCGAGTGTGACATGGCATCATCACCCTTGGAGAGCACACACGGTGGGATGACGTCGGGCGTGGACAGCATACACGGTCGGACTACGTCTAGCGTGGGATGCCATCATGACCCTTGGCAAGCACCCACAGTAGGACGAAGTCGCGCGTGGTAAGATTACATCGCCTTTGGACAACATACGTAGGGTCGAACAATGTAGGGCATGGCATGACATTATCGCCATAAGGTAGCATACGCGGTCGGATGACGTCTGGGGTGGCATGTTATCATCATTCTTGGACTGTACACATGGTCGGACAAAGGTTAGCATGGCAATGCTAGTATCGCCGTTGGGCTGCATAAATGGCCAGACGTCATCGGGAGTTAAATGTCGTCATTGCACTTTGGACAGAACGGACGGTCTGACGACGTCGATGTGGCATTCCATCAACGCCTTTGGACTACAACACGGATGGAAGAAGTAGGGCGAGGTAGGCCATCATCGCCCTTGTGCAGCTCACAAAGTCGGACGATGTTTGCCGTGGCAATGCCATCATCGCCATTTGACGACGTCGGGCGTGGTATGCCATCATTGCCCTTGGATAGCACACAGAATCGGACACGTCGGGCATGGCATGCCCGCATGGCCCTTGGGCAGCAAACACAATCCAATGATGTCGGGCGTTGCATGCCATCATCATCATTGGGAATTACACGATTGAACAACACCGGGCGTAGCATGCCATCATCGCCCTTGGATAGCATACATGGTCGGACTACGTCGGGTATGGCATGCCATAATCGTACTTGGAACGAACAAACGATCGGATGAAGTTGGGCGTGTCATGCCATCATCACAATTGAAAAACATACAAAGGGAAGGAAGACGTCGCGCGTGATAGGTCGTCATCGCCTTTGGACAGCATACACAGGGTCGTAAAATGACAGGCTTGCGATGCCTTCATCACCCTTGGATAGAATACACAATCGAATGGCATCTGGCGTGGCATGTAATTATCACCCTTGGACTGGACACATGGTTATTCGACAATTAGTCTGACAATGCTATCATCACCCTTGGGCTCCACAAAATCCAGATGACATCGGGCATTAAATGCCAACATTGCCCTTTGGATAGAACAGACGTCGGTCGACGTCAACGTGGAATGCTATCATCGCCTTGTAACTTCACACAATAATGAATGATGTCGAGCGTAGCATTCCATCACCGCCCTTGTGCATCCGCACACACTTCGGACCGATGTTGGCTTGACAATTCCATCATCGCCCCTTGGAATGCATCACGACAATCGGACTAGGCGGGCGTGGTATGCCATCATTGGCCCTTGGATAGCCACAACACTATCGACACGTCGGGCCATGGCATTCGTAGTGGCCCTTAGGATAGAATACACGATCGTATGACGTCAGGCGTGGCCATCAATCATCACCATTGGGCAGCACACGCGGTCTGACGATGTTGGGCATGACACGCCATCTTTTCCCATGGACAACACACACGATCGGACGACGTCGGCCGTGGAATTCCATCATCGTCCATGGATACAATACACGGTCTGGAAGATGTCGTTCGTGGCATGCCATCTCGCCCTTGATTGCTACTTGGTCCGAACGTACAATTGGCCGGGCATCCATCATCTCCCTCGGACTACATACAATGTCGGACTACCTCGATCGTGGCATCCCATCATCTCCCTGGGAATACATACAATGTCGGACTACCTCGATCGTGGCATCCCATCATCTCCCTCAGACTGCATACACGGTCAGACTACCTTGTTCGTGGCATACCATCATCGCCCTTGGAACGAAAACACGGTCGGATGAAGTCGGGTGTGGCATGCCATCATCACAGTTGGACAGAGTACAAAGGGTCGTACGACGTTAGGCATGGCATGCCATATCGCCCTTTGAAAGCATACACGATCATATGACGTCGAGTGTGGCATGTTATCATCACCCTTGGACAGCACACACGGTGGGACGACTTCGGGCGTGGCATGGCATTATAACCCTTGGACAGTATAGACTATAATACTACGTCAAGTGTGGCATGCCATCATGGCCCTTTTCCAACACACAGAGTAGGACGACCTTTGCCGTGTCTATGCCATAATAAAGATTGAACGACGTCGGGCGTGGCATGCTATCATTGCCCTTGGAAAGCATACACTATCGGACAACATCGAGCGTGGCATGTTATCATCGACCTTGGATTGCACACATGGTCGGACGACGTTAAGTGTGGCAATGCTACCATCTCCCTTGGGAAGCACACACGGTCTGACGACATCGGGCGTGGCATTCCATCACTGCCAGTGGGCAGCAAATTTTGAAAAGTCGAGTGTGACATGGCATCATCGCCCTTGGAGAGCACACACGGTGGGATGAAGTCGGGCGTGGACAGCATACACGGTCGGACTACGTCTAGCGTGGGATGCCATCATGGCCCTTGGCCGGCACAAACAGTCGAACAACCTCGGCTGTGGCAATGCCATCATTGCTATTGGAATGTAAACGAGGTCGAACGACATCGAGTGTGGCATGCCATCATCGCCCTTGGAAAGAATACACAATCAGATGACGTCGGGTGTGGTATGCCATCATCGCCCTTTGAGAGTACGCACGATTGGAGGATGTCAGGCGTGGCATGCCCACATGGCCATTGGGAAGAACACACGGTAAGATAACGTCAGGTGTGGCATGACATGATCGCCTTTAAGAACCACACACGGTGGGACAACATCAGGCGCAAAGTGCCATCATCGCAAATAGGAACCACACGCAGTCGGACGACTTTAAGCGTGACTTGTCATCTTCGCACAAGGAATGCACACAGGATTGGACGACGTTGGGCGTGCCATGCCATCATCACCCTTGGACAACATACATGGTCGGACGACGTCCGACGTGGAATGACCGCATGGCCCTTGGGAAGCACACACAGTCGGATGACATCGGGCGTGGCATGACATTATCAACCTAGGACAGCATACACAATCATACTACGTAAAGAGTGTCATGCCGTCATAGCCCTTGGAAAGCACACACAGTAGGATGACGTTAGGCGTTGCAGTCCATCATCGCCCTTGAACAACATACACAGGGTCGGAAACCATCGGTCGTGGCATGCAATCATCTCCCTCGGACTTCATACACGGTCGGACTACCTTGGTCGTGGAATGCCATCATCCCTTGGAATGAAAACACAGTCGGATGAAGTCGGGTGTTCCATGCCATCATTAGAGTTGGACAGCGTACAAAGGGTGGGTCGACGTTAGGCATGGCATGCCATATCGCCCTTGGAAAGCATACACGATCATATGACCTCAAGTGTGGCATGTAATCATCAGCCTTGGACAACACAAATGATCGGACTACGATGGGCGTGGCATGCCAGTGTGGCCCTTGGGAAGCACACACAGTCAGTTGACTACTGCTGTAGGATGACATCATCACAATTGGGCAGCACATTCAGAGACTTCGAGCGTCACATGCAATCTTCGCCCTTGACAGACACCCCGGTGGGACGATCAGGGTGTCATTTCCTTATACCCTTGGACAGCATAGACGTAAGTATTTTTACGTAAAGTGTTCACTGCCTCATGTCCCTTTGCCAGCACCTACAGTAGACGCCCTTGGCGTGTCAATGCCATCATCGCACTTGGAATGCACATAAGGTTGACAACATCGGGCGTCGCATTCTATCATTTCCTTGAGAAGCATACACTATAGGACAACGTCGAGCGTGCATGTGTTATATCGTACCTGGGATTGACACAACATGGTCGGTACGACGTTAAGGTTTGGATGCTCAGCTCCTTGAAGCATCACACGGCTGACGACATTGGGCGTGTCATTCCATCACTGCCAGTGGGCAACAAATTTTGAAAAGTCAAGCGTGACATGGCATCATCTCCCTTGGAGAGCACACACGATGGGATGACGTCGGGCGTGGACAGCATACACGGTCGGACTACGTCTAGCGTGTGATGCCATAATTGCCCTTGTCCAGCACACACAGTCGGACGACCTCTGCCGTGGCAATTCCATCATTGCTCTTCGAATGCAAACAAGGTCGAACGACGTCGGGTGTGGCATGCCATCATCGCCCTTGGAAAGTATACACAATAAGATGATGTCGGGCGTGGCATGTTATCATCGCCCTTTGAGAGTACGCACGATTGGAGGATGTCAGGCGTGGCATGCCCACATGGCCATTGGGAAGAACACAGGGTCAAATAACGTCGAGCGTGGCATGACATGATCGCCATTAAGCAGCACACGCGGTGGGACAACATCTGGTGCAAAATGCCATCATCGCAAATGGTCCACAACCAGTCGATGACTTTTAGGCGTTGACTTGTCATCTCGCCAGGACTACACGCCTATTGAAACCGTCGGGTGCCAATTCCAAATCACCCTTACAACAATACATGGTCAGACGACGTCCGGCGTGGAACGACCGCATGGACCTTGGGAGCACACAGTCTGATGACATTGGGGTGGCATGACTTACACCCTGGACAGCATACACATCATACACGTAAGAAGTGTCATCCCTATCTAGCCCTTGCCAGCCACACAGTAGGATGACGTTGGGCATTGCAGTCCATCATCGCCCTTGAACATCATTCACAGGGTCGGAAACCATCGGACGTGGCATGCCATCATCGCCCTTGGACAGCACGCGCGGTCAGACAACGTCAAGCGTGACGTGCCATCTTTACCCTTGGTCAGCACATACAGTGGGACAACATCGGGCGTGGCATGCTATTATCGCCCTTGGAAAGAATACACAATTGGATGATGTCAGGCGTGGCATGCCATCATAGCCCTTGGAATGAACACATGATCAGATGATGTCGGGCGTGGCATGACATCATCACAATCAGACCACATACACAAGGTCGGACGACGTCAGGCTTTGGATGCCATCATCTCCCTTGGATAGCATTCACGGTAACACGACGTCGGGCGTGCCATCCCATCAGCGCCCTTTGAAAGCATACAGGATCGGATGACGTAGGATGTGTCATGATATCATCGCCCTTGGACAAGACATAAGATTGGATTACGTCAGGCCTAGAATGCCCGCATAGCCCTTGGTTTGAACAAACGGTCGTATGACGTCCAGCTTGGCATGAAATCATTGTCCTTGGACAACACACATGATCGTGTTATGTCGGGTGTAACATGCCATCATCGACCTTGAGCAGCACACACGGTCAGACTACGTCGGGCGTGGCATCCCATCATCGCACTTGGAAAGAAATCATGATCGAACGACGTCGAGCATAGTATGATATCAACGCCCTTGGAAAGCACACACGATCGGACTGCGTCGGGTGTAGATTACCATCATCACCTTTGGACAGCTCACACGGTGGGATGACGTTGGGCGTGGCATGCCATTATTGCCCTTATATAGCATAAATGATCGGACTACGTCAAGCGTGGCATGACATCATGACCCTTGGACATCACCCATGGTAGAACGAAGTCGCGCTTGGCAGGCCAACATCGCCCTTGGATAGCATACATAGGGTCGGACAATGTGGGGCATTCCATGCCGTCATCGCCCTTGGATAGCATAAGCAGTCGGATGACGTCTAGCGTGTCATGTTATCATCACCCTTGGACTGCACACATGGTCGGGCTATAAAAATTGTTAGACGACGTGGGGCGTTAAATTCCATCATTGCGCTTTTGAACACACCGACATTCGGATGACAACAATGTGGCATGACATTATCGCCTTTAGACTGCACAACGAATGAACGACGCCTTGCGAGGCTGGCCATCATCGCCCTTGTGCAGCTCACACAGTGAGACGATGTTGGTCGTGGAAATGCCATCATCGCCCTTGTAATGCACAGACGATCGGACGATATCGGGCGTGGTATGCCATCATTGCCCTTGGATAGAAAACACGATCGGACACGTCGGGCATGGCATGGCCGCGTGGCCCTTGGGCAGCACATAGCGTTTAATGATTTTTAGAGTGACATGCCATAATCACCATTGGGCAGTACACGCGGTTGGATGACGTCCGGCATGAAGCGCCATCTTTGCTCTTGGACAGCACAGAAGATTGGATGCCATCGGGCGTGGCATGCCATCATCGCCTATGGACACAATACACGGTCGGACGATGTCGTGAGTGCCATGCTATCATTGTCCATAGACTGCATATTCGGTCAGACGTTATCGTGGTTGTCATTCCATCATCGCCCTTGGACTGCATACGCGGTCGGACTACGTCGATAATTGCATGCAATCATCGCCATCGCCTTTGGTCAGCACACACGGTCGGATGACGTCGAGCGTGGCATGCCATTATTGCCCTTGTATAGCATACACGGTCGGACTACGTCAAGCATGGCATGCCATCATGACCCTTGGCCAGCACCCACTGTAGGACGAAGTCGCGCATGGAAAGCCATCATCTCTCTCGGATAACATACTTAGGGTCGTACAATGTCGGTCATGGCATGCCATCATCGCCCTTGGATAGCATACGCGGTCGGATGACGTCTGCCATGGCATGTTATCATCACCCTTGGACTGCACACATGGTAAGACGAAGGTTAGCGTGGCCATGCTAGTATCGCATAGGGCTGTACAAACGGCTAGACGATGTCGAGCATTAAATGACATCATTACGCTTTTGACAGCACCGACGGTCGGATGACGTCGATGTGGCATGCCAACATCGCCTTTGGATTGCACACACGGATGGACGATTTCGGGCGTGGAAGGCCATCATTGCCCTTGTGTAGCTCACACAGTCGGATGATGTTGGCCGTGGTAATGCCATCATCACCCTTGGAATGCACACACAATCGGACGACGTCGGGTGTGGTATGCCATCATTACCTTTGGACACCAGACACAATCAGACACGTCGGGCATGGCATGCCCGTATGCCCTTGTGCAGCACTTTCACTGTCTGATGACGTCGAGCGTGGCATGCCATCATCACCATTGGGCAGGACACGCGGTTGGACAACGTCGGGCATGATGCACCATCTTTGTGTTGTATAGCACACAGAGTGGGACGACGTCAGGCATGGCATGCCATCATCGCCCTTGGACAGAATACACGGTCAAAAAAAGTCATGTGTGTCATACCATCATTGTCCTTTGACTGCATACACAGTTGAACGACATTGGGCGTGGCATGCCATCATCGCCCTTGGATAACATACATGATCGGACTACGTCGGGCTTGGCATGCCCTTATCGTACTTGGAACGAACAGACGGTCGGATGAATTTGGGTGTGGCATGGCATCATCATAATTGGACAACATACGAAGGGTTGGAAATGTTAGGCTTGGCATGCCATATAGCCCTTGGAGAGCATATATGGTCAGACGATGTCGAGCGTGCCATGCTATCATCGCCCTTGGAAAGCATACACGATCGGATGACCTCGAATGTGGCATGTTATCATTGCCCTTGGACAGCACAAATGATCAAACTACGATGGGTGTGGCTTGCACGCATGGCCCTTGGGCAGCACACACGGTCGGTTCACTACAGGCGTAGCATGCCATCATCGCCATTAAGAAGCACAGTCAGAGGTGTCGAGCGTGACATGTCATCTTCGCCCTTAGACATCACACACACGGTTGGACGAGTTCGGGCGTGGCATGGCATTATCACCCTTGGAAAGCATACACGGTCAGACTACGTCAAGCGTGGCATGCCATCATCGCCCATTGGACAGCACATTTGTTCAGAAAACGTCGCGCATGACGTGCCATCTTTGCCCTTGGAAAGCACATACGGTGGGACGACATCGGGCTTGTCATGCCATTATCGCCCTTGGAAAGAAAACACAGTTGGACGACGTCAGGCGTGGCATGCCATCATAGCCCTTGGAATGAACACACGATCGGATGATGTCGAGTGTGGCATGCCATCATCGCAATTGGACCACATACACAAGGTCGGACGACGTCAGGCTTGGCATGACATCATATCCCTTTGATAGCATACACGATCAGACGATGTCAGGCGTGCCATCCCATCAGCGCCCATTGAAAGCATAGAGGATCGGACGACGTCGGGTATGGCATGATATCATCGCCCTTAGTCAAGACACAAGATTAGACGACATCAGGCATGGCATGCCCGCATAGCCCTTGGTTAGCATACACGTTCGGATGACGTCTGTCGTGGCATGTAATCATCACTCCTTGACTGCTCACATGCTCGGATGACAGTTAGCGTGGCAATGCTAGTATCGCCCTTGGCCTGCACAACTGGCCAGACGACGTCGGGTGTTAAATGCCATTGTTGCCCTATTGGATAGCACCGACGGTCGGACGACGTCGATGTGGCATGCCATCATCGCCTTTGGACTGCAACACGGATGGACGACATCGGGCGAGGTTGGCCATCATCGCCATTGTGCATCTCATAAAGTCGGACGATGTTGGTCGTGGCAATGCCATCATCGCCCTTTGAATGCACACGCGATCGGACGACGTCGGGTGTGGTATGCCATCATTGCCCTTAGATAGCACAGAATATTGGACACGTAGGGCGTGGCATGCCCGCATGGACCTTGGGCAGCACACACCGTCCAATGATGTCGGGCGTGGAATGCCATCATCATCATTGGCAAATACACGCATTTGGACGACGTCGGGCGTGGCATGCCATCATCGTCTATGGACACAATACATGGTCGGACAATGTCGTGCGTGGCATGCCATCATTGTCGTTGGACTGCATACTCTGTCAGACGATATTGTGCGTGGCATGCCATCATCGCCCTTGGACTACATACACGGTCGGTCTACGTCGGTCGTGGCATGCCATCATCTCCCTTGGAGTGAACACACTGTCGGATGATGTCGGGCGTGGCATGCCATCATCGCAATAGGATAAGATACACAACATTGGAAGACGTCAGGCATGGCATGCACCCTTTAACAGCATACACGGTCAGACGATGTCGGGCATTTCGTGTCATCATCGTCCTTGGAAAGCATACACGATCAGACGACGTCTGGTGTGACATTTTATCATCGCCCTTGGAAAGGCCACACGATCGTACAATGTCAGGCGTGGCATGCTTGCATGACCCTTGGGAAGCGCACACGGTCGGATGACGTCGTCCGTGGCATGCAATATTCTCCCTAGGGAAGCATACACAGTTGAACGACGTCAGGCGTGACATCCCATCATCACCCTTGGAAAAAAATCAAACTACGTCAAGCGTGGCATTTTATCATCTCCCTTGGACAACACACACGATTGGACCACGTAGGTCGTGGCATGCCCGTATGGTCCTTGGGCAATACACACAGTCGGATTACGTCGGGAGTGGAATGCCATTAACGCCCTTATGGAGCACACACGTTCGGAAAACGTCGGGCGTGACATGCTTTCATCGTTCTTAAGCAGTACAAACGGTCGGACAATGTCGGGCATGGCATATCATCATTTCCTTTGGACAACACACGCAGTGGGATGATGTCGGGTGTGGCATGCCCTCACGCCCTGGGGACATCATACACGGCGGGGACTGTCGGAGTGGCATGCCATAAGGGACCCTTGGACATCATAAAACAGTAGTTAGGATTTAGGACGACAGCGGGCGTGGCAGTCCATCATCGAGCTTTGACATCATACACAAGGTCGGACAATGTTGGGCGTGGCATGCAATCATCGCCCTTGGATAGAATACACGGTCAAACCACATCTGACGTGGCATGTTATCCACACCCATAGACTGCACACATGGTCGCACGATGATTAGCGTGGTAAAGCTATCATCGTCGTTGGGATGCACAAACGGTCAGACTACGTTCGACATTAAATGCCACCATTTCCCTTTGGACAACACACACAATTCAACGACATTGACGTGGCATGCCATTATCGCCTTTGGACTGCACACACAAACGGACGACATCAGGCGTAGCATGCCATCATCGCCCTTGTGCAGCACAGACAGTCGGACAATATCTGCCGTGGCAATGCTATCATCGACCTTGGAATGCACATACGATCGGATGATGTTAATCGTTGTATGTAATCATCACCCTTGGACAACAAACACAATAAAACACATCGGGCGTGGCATAGTCAAATAGCCCTAAGTCAGCACACATGGTCGGATGACGTAAAGCGTGGAATTCATCATCATTGGGCAGCGCACGCGGTCGGACAACGTCGAGCATGATGTTCTATATTTGCCCTTGGACAACACACAACGTGGAACGACGTTGGGCGTGGCATGACATCATCTCCCTTGAACTGCACACACGGTTGGACAAAGTTGGGCGTGGCATGCCATTATCACCCTTGAACAACATACATGGTCGTACTACATCGGGCGTGGCATGCAATGATGCCCTTGTAATGACCAGACGGTTGGATGATATTGGGCCTGGCATGCCATCATCGCTATTTGACAGCATACATAGTGTCGGACGATGTAAGGCATGAAATCATCGCCCTTGGACAGCATACACGGTCACACGACATCGGGCGTTCCATGTCAGCATCGCCCTGGGAAAGCATAGAGGATCGGACAAAATCGGGTGTGGCATGTTATCATCGCCCTTGGACAGCACAAATGATCGGACGACATTGGACATGGCATGCCCGTGTGGCCATTGGGCAGCACACACGGTCTAATGATGTCGAGTCAGGCTTGACATGCCATCATCGCCCTTGGGCAACACACACGGTCGGACAACGTCAAGCGTGGCATCCCATTATCGCCCTTGGAAATCATACACGATTGGACGACGTCGAGTGTGGATGTTATCATCGCCCTTGGACAACACACACGATCGCACGACGTCTGGCGTGGCATGGTCGCATGAACCTTGGAAACACACACCGTCGGATAAAGTCAGGCGTGGCATGACTTTATCGCCATTGGGCAGCACACGCGGTCGGATGACGACGGGCGTGACGATGCCATCTTTCGCCCTTGGACAGCACAATGGTAATAATGTGGGCGTTGCATGCCGTCATCTACATGGATAGAATACATTGTGAACGACACGAGCGTGGCATGCCATCATTTCCATTAGACTCTAAATAGTAGGACAACGTAGGAGCATAGCATGGCACATCTCCTGGGACAGATTATATGTTGGGCGTGGCAATCTCATCATCACCCTAGGATGAACACAGTCGGCTGATGTAGGGCATGGGAAGCCATCATAGCATGGATTAGCATAAACAGGGTTTCGAAACGATGTCCGTCTTAGATGGCATATTTCCTTGGAAAGCAGAATGGTCAGACACGCCTTGGGCGTGCCATTCATCTTACCCTTGGAAAGAATACAAAATCAAACACAAAGTCGGGTGTGGCGAGTTATCATCGTCCTTGGACAGCACACACGATTGGAGTATGTCGTGCCTGGATTGCCCGCATGGCCCTTGTGCCGAACACACGATCGTATGATGTCGATTGTGGCATGCCATCTTCGGCCTTGGACATCACACACGATCGGTCTATGTCGGGCGTGGCATGCCATTATCTCCCTTGGACAGCACACATGGTCGGACAATGTCGGGCGTGGAATCCTATCATCGCCATTGGAAAGCATACACGATCGGACGACGCCGGGCATGGCTTGTGATCAATGACTTTGGACAACACACATGATTGGACCACGTAGGGCGTGACATGCCCGCATGCTCCTTGTGCTGGATACACGATCGGATTGCATCGAGCGTGGCATGACAATATCGCCATTGTGCAGCACAGACGTTTGGACGATGTTAGGCGTTGTATGCCATCATTTCCCTTGGACTGCATACTCGATTTGACGAAGTACAGTGTTGAATGCCATCATCGCAATTGGACAGCATACATAGGGACGGACGACGTCGGGCGTGTAATGCAAGATCGAAAACATTAGTAGTTGCATGCCATCATTGCACTAGGGCAGCACACACGATTGGACTACATCGGGCATGGCAAGCCATCATTTCACTTGGACATCATAGACGGTAGTACGACGTCAGGTGTGGCAGGTTATCATCGCCCATGGTCACTATACAGGGTTTGATGATGTCAGCCGTGGCAATGACATCATCTCCGTTGGATAGCATACATGATCTTACTACGTCGAGCGTGGTATGACAACATGGCCATTGGGCAGCACACACGGTCAGACGACGTCGGATTGAACCAGGTGGGGACGAGCTCCATAAATAATTCTAGGTTTAAACTAACTAACATAGCGAATTAACCTAGGAGAAGAGAACCGAAATAATCAAACTAGTGTGCATGAAAATCCTAAGACCTAAATGTGTGTGAACGAACTAACAAACTAACTAACGAACATACTAGTACGAACTAGGATGGTCCAAAGGGGTTGCTTATGGTCCTAACGATTCTTAGGGGTAATTAGTGATTACCTAGGTCACTTAATTAATTAAATAGAAACTTTAATATTAATTAATTCGAAGTAAAAACCTGAGAACCTTAGTCAAATGTTCTCCTAGTTGTAGTCATTTTAGTAGGGGCGTTTTAGGTACTTTGAATAGAGGGTCTTTAGGGTAATTCTTGGGACAGCTATATATTGATATTAGGTAAGTTTTAAACCACTGTTACAGTCCAAAACTAGATCAAAACGAAATTTCTCTCATCTCTCAAGAAATGCTTTGTTTTCAAAACTCCATTGAAGAACAAGAAAATGATTAAGGAATAATACGAAGGTTTCGAAGTTTCCAATCATATTTCGTGGATTCTGCATCTATAACTTATGGTTTTATCATTATTTGTATTACTTTCCCAAAGAGGTCCTTTCAATATATGTTTTCAAGAACTTCAAATACTAGGGTTGTTATTCTACAAAATAAATCTTCTTCCTAACCATAAATTTATGATTTTTAATGAAAAGTAAACGTTTTCTATAACTAATTTTGCATGAATTGTTGAGTAATTCATTGATAATGTTTGAATGTAGTGTGATACATGATCTAACTCCATGTGATTGTTACAAATGCGTTGTTTGTACTGTTTGATAATGTAAAAATGTTACGGTTAGAATTTAAGGTTTGAATGAACCATTTTATGACCCGTTTACCCTCTCCTATGATACATATTGATCTTTTACATGATTTTATTATTTGTTATTGATCATTTTATTGAGTATTTAACTAAGAATTATTATGAATATCGCATGATGAATAAGGTTCTTCGAAACAAGAGGTAAGCCTTCTAAAATTGTGATTACTCTAAGATGTTTATGTTAGCCTATAGGTTGTGATTATATTTTATGAAAAGTATCTATGATGTTGATATGTGAATATGCTGGATATGAATATGTAAATTGTGAGATCATGATAAGAACATGAATATGCAAGTTTATTATATCCCTTGTTTGCTTTACACAAGGTGATTATGTTATGTTAATCTCACAAAAGAAAAGTTACGATTAAAGAACGATTCTCATCTAATCTAAAAAAGATCATTATCATGTTATACAAGGAAATAATCTCCTATGACCTATGATAAGTTTATTATGAAAAACAAATTAAAGATTATTTCAAGAAAAAGGACTTAAGCTAAGCACCAATGAACTAGATATGGGAAATGTCCCTTTCTTAGGGGAAGGTAGGTTCATAATAATTCTAATGAGATTGAGGATGCCATGTAATGTGTAAATATGTGTTTATAATACATTACCTAGTTCTTCCACAGGATTCCACCGTTAGATACTAGCTAGTGATCCACCAGAAAAGCATGTCATGTTTTGTTTCTTACTTGACAGAAGACCCCCACTCTTTCTGTGTAGGGAAGACACAGATTTCAATGTTTAGATCACATAGGCATAGGTCGTAAGGCCCTAACGTTACCTCATGTAAAACAAATTAAAAATAAATAAACGTTGATAGGCTGACTTGAGGAGTTTACTTAGTATAAGTAGTGGTATGGGACAATACCTAGACATTTTATAAGTTGACTCTAAGGGAAGTCCTAGGAGATTTTTTTAAGTAATATGATGATGTTAATCATACATGATTGTTGTCTATTATAATGAATATGTTAGTTATTTATATTGTTATATGAAGCAAAGTTTTACGTATGGTCTCCTATTATATCTACTTGGTTATGTGGAGTTATGGGGCTTCACATGACCATTGCACTTTAGGTTGGGGATGGGATCATTGGGAAGGTGTTGTATGATTTATGAATATTAATGTTAGGTGGGACTTTATGAGAAATATTAAATCGATATGATTCATGCGTTATGTGATGGAACGTTATTTATATCTTATTATGGTATGTGCATTGAAGACTTCATATGACTTATCATTTTGTTTTTCTAAAGAATATAAAATGAAATTTTCATGGATCGCCTATGTCTTTGTGCAATACCATACTTAGTTTAATGTGTCGTTATAAACACAGATTTTACATACTACAACGTAGGTTCACGGCAATTGAAGCTTAAGGAGTTGATTTTTGTAGAATATTGACGCTTTCTCAAGTCATTGTAGCTTCTCATGTTGGGGATGCTACCTTTCGATTATAGATTACGTAAATTATTAGTCGTTTTAAGAACATATTCCTTAGGTTCTTGGATTCTTTGAATAAGACAATAGAACCCATATTAAATATTATTTGTTCGCTTATGTTTTAGATTGCACTCTAATATTGTTTCTATATATGTGAGACAATTTTAGAATATCATATGTTTTTATAAATGTTATGTATGAAGTTTACTAAGTATACTTCAATAGGATATTAAAAGTTTATAATTTTCGGCAAAATTTAACTATAAATTTTGATAAATGCTAAGAAGAGGCTTGTATGCGACCTCTGAGAGATTAACGATGCCGGTCGCATACGTTGTCGAGATTGCGGGTGTGATATTATCTTATTAATTTCATTTAAAAGATATTCAACATTTAAGGACATTCAAGAAATGATCTTGGAGAAGACCTAGGTTCTCACATACTAACATATTCAAAGCCTAATTGTGTAATGTCTAGATAGTGTACCATACCACTACCTTAACTTCATAGAACATCTGGAAAAATAGTAGATATCTCATATAATGGGAATATGAATTAATCGACATAGAGCATACTAGCTATTTTTGTAATCCAGAGTCTTCAACCTACTCCGATGAAGGGTGTTCTACTTGCCAATGGTAGAACTTGGACATAATCCATGTAGCCATATGGTTAAGGAAAATTGAGGGTTTCAATTTTCTCTGAAGTCATCTTAGTTAAAGTAACTTCCCAAGCATACTCACTTGGTGGTAGCCTTAGTTCTCATATGGTATTTCAATAAAAGAGTATATGAAGAGGTACCAGAACTTATTAATAACCTAATGACATTACACCTTTCAAAAATATGGTCCACTAAGGCTACCTACAATGGTTAAGAGTATAGCTAAATGACTTACCTAAGGATGATTTCATGCCGTTCTAGAAAACCAACCCTAAATACACCATTCACAAAAGAAAAATGTCATTACAACTTTCAACTTGAACAATATCATAAACTACCATCTAGGTTGAAGGTTCCACATAAAGGACCTTCTAAACTATGTTCAAGGTCACATGTCAATCACACATACAAGACTAAGAAACTTAAGCATACTAAGTAAGAGTCATATTCACATTGTACATGTATCAAGCAAGGGAAGTAAGTGTAACAATACAATACACACTTATATTCTACATAAAACATATCATTCAAGAAGAATATAGGCATAACCACTCTCATCTATAGTTCAACTGTAAAGGTTTTATAATGATATCACAAAAACGCATGAAGTATGATTTCAAGTAAAATGTCCCTTTTAAGTACATGTTTTTGCATGGTTGCCAAACTTAGTGCATTCTTGTACTATCCCCATTCTTCTCTACTTTTTACACAAAATGTAGGTTATGGATGCTTAAGGGTTAAAAATTGAAGGTAAAACCGGCCCTGAGCAAAGATTACTCTCAGATCCTAATAAGAATCATCACATTAGAAGTCTAGCATCTCTAAGCAGTAAAACAAATACTATTTTTAAACTTTACGAAAGAGGGTTTTACAGCAAACCTGTACAAGACCAATATGAATGAATTTAATTCCTTTCTTTATACCTGTCAATGTCAGCAGCAATTAACAATTAATAGTCTCTAAAGAAATTATTATTATAGGAGTAGATTCAAAGTTTTTATATTAAAACTTTTTAATAAATAAAAGTACCTATCTTGATAAATCTTATTAATAGGTTCTTTGGAAATAGGACAAATTTGTAACAACATTATTCTTTAGATATAGACCAATTAACAGACGTTAACAAATATTTTGCTATCATGAGAATAAAAAGTTGCCTTTAGGCATGAAAGAACGCCAAGGATAAGACAAGAGTTTAAAAAATAACTTTAACAAAGATTCATCAAATTATAAACATAATGTGCTCTTAAATTTACTATGATTTACAATTAATGTCCTTGGAAGTTACTAACTTTTGTCCCGTCTGTTGATATATTAAACTCTTTGGCAACTCTTATTGTAGGTAAGATAACCAAAAGATCGGCTTGCCTGCCCCCTGGGTCTTACTGGACACAATGATCTAGTTTCAGGCTAAACCACATCCTTAAGATGGAGATAATCGGCATATCAGACCTATGTAGAGACCTAAAACCTCAACATGATAAAGGAAACCCTGTCTTTAAGTCATTAATCAGGGTTACTTAAGAATCAAATATAATTAAATCATAAGCTGGATAAATTCCTGTTAAAATTAGTCTATTATCTTACTATACGTGAGTTCTAACAGCAAGCACAAAGCCACAGGATTTAGGCTAATCATGCTAAAAATGATATCATTAACATGGATCTGATACCATTTAGGATCGTAAGTGCGGATAAAAAAAGGAGACAACTATAACTAACAAAAGAACGGCGTATTCCATCATATATTGCATAATGTTTACATAGAAAGAGGCATTCAAGAAAATTTTGTGTCTCGTGTGTGAATTTGATGATGCTTGAAACATTTATATGCAATGCCGTATATAGGAAAAATAAGTAAGAAAAGAGATCAAGCAAAACGCAGAGCCTTGATTTTAATTTTGGTCCCTTTTCTCCTCCATGCTTTTGCTTTGATAAAGCAAGATAACTCTTTTTTTATTTTGTCCACTTCTTTTGCTTGAAAAGTAGAAGTGACTACTTGTCTGTTTTCTTAACTTTAATAAAGGTTTTGTCACCTTTTGGTTCTGTTAGAGATAAGATCAATAATCAGAATTGATTGGAATGATCTCCTTGGATTTTTTAGAGGAATTTTCATTCATCATTTTGATCATCTTAACAAAGATTCCGTCTCTTTGAGACTACCTTTGCTCTTTATTGATAATTCGATCCTTTGGATATCTCTTAGAAAGGACTAATTATTCCGGTTTTAAGACCTCAACTAGAATATTAATCAATGGGTTAGGTATATAAATTTGCTAAAGCTGTGGATTTTAGCATGTCACATTATCATCCACCTTGAGGAGGATGCTTCAAAGAAGTTGATTAATAGCAAGTTCATCTGCATGGTCATCCAATTCAGACAGAGCCTTTTCAAGTCTCTTCTTTAACTCACTCTTTGAGGGTGAGGGCTTTGAAACTGTCTTCTTTTTTGAAGACGTAGATGTCTCCTTTTTAGCCGGAGACCAGCCTTTGACTCGGACTTCTTTAGAAACAAATTTAATCCTGTCAAAATCTGCAATAACAAACGTCTAACTTATGATGTAAGATAAACGTTTCTTAATAAAAAACATATAGAGCATTATGTTCTCTGGTAGTGTTGATATGCCTTCGTCAATTTGAAACTGAGGATATTTTTCAGCAAATTGTCGAGGCATGACTTGTTTATTTCCCCCAAAGAAGCTCCACCATTCGCAGAACCCACCTGGGATAGTAGCTAGAAGGTGCAAAACTTATGGACAAATGGTTTACAAAACCAAGTGTCGGTTGGTGTCTAACGTACAAGAAGTTTACCCCAGGCCTGTTGTCATTAATAACCAATTGTAGGTTTGTGGATTGAATATCTATAGAGATTGACGGGTAGTATGAAAAATGCTCTATGGCAGTTTTAAGGAGATAAAACTTTTGATAGTGACATGGGGTATGATTACAATCTGGGTAGATTTTTATGCTAAACTCATGCGATTCTACTGATCCGGTATCTAACAGGATGGAAATTTGAAAAATATTCTAATTTTTAAGGAATTGCTATTTCCACATAGTCCTATTTGTATAATTGTTTCAAAAGAGCTTATCTCATACACCGTCATACTCCTTGTCCAAAGCAGGATGGACAAAATTGTAGAGAAATCATCTCAAAATTCTATTCTCTTTGGGAGAGGAATGTTTGTATAATGTTTGGGGGACAGTTCGGCAAAAACTTTGGGCTGTTTCATAGTTATAAACAATACTTGTTTGTTTTGGGAGAATCTAAGTTCTCCACTTGGTGAAGACGGGGAGCTGAGCTCTAGTTCCCTTTGAAAAAGGTTTCGTTAGGACCATAATTTTCATGAGAAAAATTATGGGGATGTGGCGAGGATTGATTTAGCCAGAAGTTCCGTTGCGCCAAGCTGATTACATGATTTATTTAGGCCTTATTGTAAATGGGCCTGTAGTTCTTGCTGGGTTGTTTGGACGTGGTTTAGCTGGTTGCTTCCCGCTATGGACCTGATCTGAGGCCTGCTCTATTTCCCTGCACGAAGGCTCTTGTTAGAAAGCTGTTAAAGAATTATTTATCACCTTTGATAAAACCGATTTGAAAATCGAAGCTGGATAACAAAGCTTGCCATCTATAAAAAAATTGTTTGAAAAGAAAACAGTATTTTTTACATCCCTCTAGAGGATTTCTTTAGAAGATTTGCAATCTACTCTGAGTAAGAATTCTTTATTGACTAAGTCACCTTAAAACTTAGTTGTACAATGAAAAAAAGCAAGAATATCCTTTTTGATCGTGCTATAATTTCTTTGGGCAGAATTCCAGATTCTTGAAGTATAGCGGACTAACTGTTCTGGAGAATTGGAATCTTTCTTTTGCTTAAGAATACCACCATATACGATAACAGACGCGTCAGTCTCGACTATCATAAAAAAAATCAGGGTTAGGAATACCAAGGCAAGGAAGGTATTTAACCATATTTTTAAGAAGAATAACAACATTGGTTTGTTCGTATCTCCAAGGTGAAGGATTCTTCTTTAATCTGTCAAAGAGAGGTTTACAAATATGTCTAACTTTTGGAATAACCTCAGCTCCATAATTGGATCCGAGAATCTCTGCAAATGGTTTATCTAAAATGAAATTGGGAAACTTATCAGAAAACTCCAATGGGATCTGCCACAAATTGTATATAAGTGCCTTGATAGAGTCAGTCCAAAAATAGATTTGGTTTGAAATAGTTTAATCTTCTACGCCACTAATAAACAAGTCCATTGTGGCTTAATTTAATTGGTTAAAGAAAATATTAAATGTTTAAAAGGAGAATCAATGTTCCTCGAAAAGATTAATACATCATCCATATAAAAATTGAAATATGGCTAATATGTTAAAAATGAGAATTCATTAATAAGCTGAAATTCTGAAGGGGCATGTTTAAGTCCCCCCAAAAGGCATGACATGCCATTCATATTGTCCAAAGGGGGACATTGAAGGCTATTTTCATATTTATCTGTTCAGCAATTGAATTTGCCAAAAAAACCGACTGTACACGCCAAATGTGCTTGAACAATTAGCTTTAAAAGTTCATTTACAAGATCTTTTGTTAGGAATCGGGGGGTAAAATCCACTTTCAAACTGAGGATAAAGGTGTGTAATTAATAACCAGTCTAGGGGAACATCGTTCTTGTTCAGCTGCAATTGTTAACTTATAAATGCTGAACAAACTTTTTTCCCCAGGGTGCTTTCGAGGGACGAATTATGTATATTCCAAAGAGTATGAATTTCCTTTTTACAGATTTCCAGTAAATGTGGTTCAATCTGAATAGACCTAGATTTTGTGGAGATGACCTTTTCATTAATCAATTCAATGTATGAGTAAATCAATAATATGAGATTTTTATCCCAAAAGGATGTAGAAATTCCGAGCAAATTTCTCTTTAAAAATTCTTTCTTGAGATGGCATTTTAGCAACCTTTCCTGGGCTTTTAAAAATGTGCTACAATTTTTATTAATATAGTCCTTTCAAAAGCAAATCTGGGTTGATTTTTAACAGCTTTGTTTACGCAAAAAAATTTTCTTCAAGAGAAAGCGTTCTTAAAAAGAAAAGAATTTCTCTTCTTAGGATTTTGTTTTGATTGAATCAAAAATCTGAAAATATAAGTTTGATTTGGGTAAGAAAGGATTCCCAAAAAATTTCCTCTTAATGTTTTTGCGAGTTATGACAAAATCATTAGCAAGGCAGATACTGTCATTGTAGATATGAGCATTTGAAAGTTTGTAATCTATACAAATATGTTCACCTGTCGCACTGTACAACTTGGTAATTCCTTTCTTGAGGTACTTGGTTGGAATAAGACCTTCAAGAATACAATTACGATCCGCACCACTCTCTAACAAAGCAAACTTGTTAAGAACAAAATTAGCATTAACAACTAATTTGATCATAATATGAAAACTCTGAGGTCTTACCTTGGTGATCATACTAATACCTGGATCATTAATACCTTTAAGCGAGGGAGGGGTTGATTGATTAGAAGAATCTTCGTCATCAGAGGTAGCAATCTCGTTTCCTTTAAGAGAGACTTCAGCATCCTTAAGAAATTATTTTGCTAAAGCATCAATTTCGATTGTTAAGTCTTGACTTAACTTCTCGAACTTCTTCTTTGAGAAAGTTTATCTCTGTAGAAGATCATTAATAGAAGTTTCTTCCTTCTTGTAAGAAATCCTTTGCATGATTTGTTTCATGCTAAAAGGGATTACATTCTTTGTCATCTCTTTTTCCTTTTGCTTAGTGACAAGCTTTTGAAGTTCCAAAAGATAGCTTATCCTAGCATCATCATCTTTAATGTGTTCAATGGTAGAAAAAAGGATTTCTGCAGAGTCTTCAGAGAGAACTCTAATAGATTGATGGTCACAATGACAAAACGCTCCTTGACAATTGCATTCATGTCCACTGTCTTGATCATTGTCTTGAGCAACATTGAGGATTTCATCGTCCTCGGTTTCTTCTTCTTCTTCTTCTTCGTTTAATATAGAAAGAAACTTTTCTTTAGTTTCTTCATCTATTTAAAAAAGATTGATCTTCTTTCCCTTTTTCTTATTTCTAGGACATTCGGGAGACTTGTGTCCTATCTTTCCACAAGTCCAATACTTATCTTCTTGAGAAGTTTTCTTACCTTTCTTATCCTTAGAATATCCTTTCTTTCTTGAGGATATTCTCTTAGGAGCCGATTTTCCCGATCGCTCTTCTTTGGAAATCCTTTTCGCAGAAAGGGGTTTTAAACTAGGGAATCCAAAGTCTTGGCCAAAGCTTCCAAGCTCATTACTTGAAAAATTCTGATCCTTCTTAAGTTTTTCCTTTAGCTTTAGATCTGTACATACTTCCATGGCTACGAAATGAATCAAACTGGTAAGATATCCATAAGTCATTTCTGAATATGGAATTTTACCGTCACAACAATCTCTTATCTTAGATCGGACCTTTTCTGCAAAATGGGGAGGTAATCCACTAAGGAATCTCTCCATCCAGTAGTAATTGTTGCAGTAATCTTTGAGCATGACTTTTGTTATAAACATATCTTTGTACCATCTGAAATCTGTCAATTTCTTACAGTAAAGATTGTTTAATATTTCTAAACTCCTGTCTTGAAATAGTCGTGGTTTTCCCACGAAATGTTTAGCAATGCTGTAAAGAAGGGTAGCAGTTGCATCTTCTACTACCTCCAAAGAAGTAGTAGTTTGACCTCCTTCAATCTTAACAACATTTTTGCTTGCAACAGCATCAAGGATTTCATTCTTATTTTGTTCTGTGAGATAATTGTCCCACCAATTTCTTAGAGTACCAGTAAATCCTGCAACTATCCTGTTAGCTGCTTGCTTATCTGTGGCACTCTTCCATTTATAGGAAGTGATATTCATGCCCATCTCTTGGAGTTTATTATAGATTTGGCCATCAACCATACCATCTATATTCCATTCGATTATTCCTGTACCATCTGCAACACTTTGGGGGTGCATATTATTTTCTTCAAACTGAATATAAGGAAAAGAGGGTCTGGGATAAAAGTTTTTGGAGTGGGGAAGTCTATCCTTAATAGATCCAACCTTATCACCCTGAGAAATCTTAATCCTTTTAAGTTGCTCACTAATCCTTTCAAGGATTTCAGGAGAGTTATTGAAGTCATTGGCAGGTTTGGGGAAATCCTCTAGAGAAAACTTATGGATTTTGAAGATAGGATTGGTTTCTAGGTTTAAACCTGATTTGGAAGAGCTAGGTTTATTACCAATTTGGCTGGTACCACTATAATTATACTTTGAGTCCTCAATTTGCCTTGAGACAACACGAAGGACTTTGTTAGTATAATTATTCTGTTCGAAGACTTTGTTTATTTCTTCGACAATAGCAAAGTCCTTTTCTTTGTGTACTGAAGGTTTTTTTAAGGGTGCTGCTTTCAGGACATCTTTCCTGTAGGAAATGTTTATGCCTTCAAGAGGTGGAGTAACACTCTCGACAACCTTGTCTTTGGTGTTCCATTTGTTAACTAAAACGTGAAGCGATGAATTGCATTCACCGATTTGGCCCGTAGCTTCAAACCATTTGAAGAATTCACTTTCCGTTTTGAATCTCTTCATATCTTTAAACCATTTGTCTTTGAATAATATTCTTTGATCCATAGTGTATTTATAAACAGTGAAATCAACCCCACGGAATTTATCTTGTAGTTCGGAAGTTTCATATAAATCCTTATCTCCCTCCCGGTTTTTCGAAGTATAAGGTCTAGCCATAGACATTCTCTTACTGGAAGACTCAAGGTTCAAAGAATTTGATCTAAGAAACTTAAGGTTAACAGATCCATCTGAAAATTGGAGAAAAGTTTAAAGAGAATATCTAGAGGGTTGAGGTGGAAGAGGTTCGGTGATGGATTAAAATTTCCAACTTTCGTCGGAAAGGATCTCATTCCACTTTAACATCCTAGGCACAAAAGTAATTCTATGCTCTTGGTTAGATTCAATAAGCATAGTAACACCTTTGGGACTAGAATTAATTGACTTTGGGGCAATAGTGGTCTTCATTAGCTTGTAATATACCCGATATATTAAAGTTAAATCTCTGGTTCCAAGCTTGTTGTTCATGTTCTTGGTTTTGACATTAAGAGTCAGAGTATCAAGAATATTGGAGTCTTCAATTTCCACCGAGAAGTTAGGGTAACAATTGAAGTAAACCGGCCCCTGAGCAAGATTACTCTCTAAGATCACTAATAAAGAATCATCAACATTGAGAATTCCAACATCTCTTAGCATTAAACAAATAGGAATATTTAAACCTTTACGGAAGAGGGGTACTACAGCAACCTGTACAAGACCAATATGAAGGAATTTAAATTCCTTTCTATACCTGTCAATGTCAGCAGCAATTAACAATTTAATAGTTTCTAAAGAATTATTAATTGCAGAAGTAGATTCACAAGTTTTTATATTAAAACTTTTAAATAAATTAAAATTACCTATTTGATAAATCTTATTAATAGGTTCTTTTGGAATAGACCAATTTTGTAAACGCATATCTTCTTTAGATATAGAACAATTAACAGAGTTAACAATATTGTTGCTATTCATGAGAATAAATAGTTGTCTTTAGGCATGAAAGAACGCAAGGATAAGACAAGAGTTTAAGAATAACTTTAACAAAGATTATCAAACTTATAAAAGATTAAATTTGCTCTTAAATTTACTATGATTTAACAATTAAATTGGCCTTGGAAGTTACTCAACTTTTTTCACGTATGTTGGATATTACAAGTCTTTGGAAAGTCTTATTGTAGGACGGATCAGCAAAAGATCGGCTGCCTACCCCCCTGGGTCTTACTGGACTTACAATGATCTAGTTTTAGGCTAACCAAATCCTTAAGCCGGAGATTAACCAGCATACTTAGACTTATGTAGAGACAAAACCACAACATGATAAAAGGAAACCATGGCCTTTAACTTGCATTAATCAGAGTTAACTTTGGCGTTGCATGCCGTCATCTCCCTTGGATAGAATACATTGTCGAACGACGTCGAGCGTGTCATGCCATCATTGACTTTAGACTCCATAAACGGTCAGATGACGTCGAGCATAGCATGACATCATCTCCCTTGGACAGAATTTACGTTGGGTGTTGCATGCCATCATCACCCTAGGAATGAACACACAGTCGGATGATGTAGGGCATGGAATGCCATCATCGCAATTGGATAGCATACACAGGGTCGAACGATGTCGGGCTTAGCATGCCATCATCGTCCTTAGAAAGTATACATGGTAAGACGAAGTTGGGCGCGCCATTTCATCTTCGCCCTCGGAAAACATACAAAATCAAACAAAGTTGGGTGTGGCATGTTATCATCGTCCTTGGACAGCACACACGATCAGAGTACGTCATGCGTGGATTGCCCGCATGGATCTTGTGCCGAAAACATGATCGGATGACGTTGATTGTGGCATGCCATTCTCACCCTTGGACATCACACACGATCGGTCTATGTCGAGTGTGGCATGCAATTATCACCCTTGACCATCACACATGTTCGGACAATGCCAAGCGTGGAATCCTATCATCGCCATTGGAAAGCATACACGATCGGACGACGCCGGGTGTGGCGTGTGATCGATGACCTTTGATAGAACACACGATTAGACCACGTAGGGCGTGACATGCACACATAATCCTTCTGCTGGACACACGATCGGATGGCATCAGGCGTGGCATGACAATATCGCCATTGTGCAGCATAGACGTTTGGACGATGTCAGGCGTTGTATGCCATTATTTCCTTTGGACTGCATACTCAATTTGACGAAGTCAAGTGTTGAATGCCATCATCGCAATAGGAAAGCATACATAGGAACGGACGACGTCGGGCGTGTCACGCAATCACCTCCCTTGGACAGCCCACACGATCGGAAACATTAGGAGTTGCATGCAATCATTGCACTTGGGCAGCACACACGATTGGACTATATCGGGCGTGGTAAGCCATCATTTCCATTGGACAGCACAGACGGTAGTATGACATCAGGCGTGGAAGGTTATCATCGCCCATGATCAGTATACAAGGTTGGATGATGTCAGCCGTGGCAATGACAACTTCTCCGTTAGATTTCATACATGATCTGACTACGTCGAGCGTGGCATGACATCATGGACCTTGAACATCACACACGGTCGAGCACCTTGTGTGCTTTTGGAATGCACACAAGGTCAAACGACGTCAGGCGTCGCATGCCATTAATGCCCTTGGAACGCATACACTATCAAGCTACGTCGGGTGTAGCATGTTATGATCGCCCTTGGAAAGAATACACGATTGGATGACATCGGGAGTTTCATGTCATCATCACCCTTGAGCAGCACACACGGTCGAGTGACTTCGCACGTAGCATGCCATCATCGCCATTGGGCAGCATACACGGTTGGATAACTTCGGCCGTAGCATTCCATCATTGCCATTGGGAAAAAAGGTTTTGAGAAGTCAAGCGTGAATGCCATTTTCGCCCTTGGACAGCACCCATGGTGGGACGACGTCGGGCATGGCATAGCTTTATCGTCCTTGAACAACATACACGGTCAGAATACGTCGGGCGTGGCATGCCATTATGGCCCTTGGCCAGTACACACGGTCGAACGACCTCGGCCGTGGCAACACCATCTTCTCTCTTAGAATGCACACAAGGTCGAACGACACTAGGTGTGGCATGCTATAATCGCCCTTGGAAAGCATACACGATCGGATGACGTCGGGCGTGGCATGTGATCATCGCCCTTTGACAGTACACACGATCGGAGGATGTCAGGCGTGGCATGCCTGCATTGCCCTTGGGCAGAACACTCGGTCGGATAACGTCGGGCGTGGCATTTCATCATTGCCATTAGGCAGCACATGCGGTCGAACGACATCGGGCATAACATGCCATTATCGCGATTGGGTACCACATACAGTCGGATGACATTAGGCGTGTCATGCCATCTTTTCCCTTGTACAACACACACGCTTAAACAATGTCGGGTGTGGCATGACATCATAACCCTTGGACAACAGACATGGTCAAACGACGTCCGGCGTGGAATGCCCGCATGCGCCTAGGGCAGCACACACAGTCGAATGACATCGGGAGTGGCATGCCATTATCGCAATTGGGCAGCACACGTGGTCGTACAACATCGGGCGTGACATGCCATCTTCGCCCTTGGACAGCACACACGGTTGCATGACATAATAGCTCTTGAACAGCATACACAATAAGACTACATAAGGCGTGCCATGCTGTCATAGCCCTTGGCCAGAACACAGTAGGACGACGTTAGGTTTTGCATTCCATCATCGCCCTTGGACAACATACACAGGGTCAGAAACCATCGGGCGTGGCTTGCCATCATCGCCCTTTGATAGCACACACGTTCAGGCAACATCAGGTGTGACGTGCCATCTTTGTCCTTGGACAGCACATACGGTGGGACAACATCGGGCGTTGCATGCCATTATCGCCCTTGGAAAGAATACACAGTCTGACGATGTCGGGCGTAGCATGCCATCATCTCACTTGGACAGCGTACACGGTCAGACTACGTCGGGTGTGGCATGCAAATCATAGCCCTTGGAATTATCACAAGATCGGATAATGTCGAGTGTGGCATGCCTTTATCGCAATTGGACCACATACACAGGGTCGGACGACGTCAGGCTTGGCATGCCATCATACACGGTCAAACAACGTCGGGCGTGCCATCCCATCAATGCCATTTGAAAGCATACACGATCGGACGACGTCGGGTGTGGCATGTTATGATCGCCCTTGGACAAGACACAGGATCGGACGTTGTCGAGCGTGGCATGACCACATAGACCTTGGGTAGCACACACGGTCGGATGACGTCGAGAGTGGCATGACATCATTGCCCTTGGGCAGCACACATGATCGGGCAACGTCGGGTTTATCATGCCATCATCGCCCTTCTGAAGCACACACGGTAGGACAACATCGGACGTTGAATCCCATCATCGCACTTGAAAAGAAATCATGATTGAACGACGTCGGGCATGACATGATATCATTGCCCTTGGACAGCACAAACGGTAGGATGAAATGGGGTGTGGCATGCCATCATCGCCCTTGGGAATCACACACGGTCGTACGACGTCGGGCGTGGCTTACTATCATCGCCATTGGACAGCACACACGGTGGGATGACGTTGGGCGTGGCATAACATTATTGCCCTTAGATAGCACCTACGGTAGGACGAAGTCGCGCATGGATGGCCATCATCGGCCTTGGACAACATACGTAGGGTCAGACAATGTTTAGCATGGCATGCCATCATCGCTTTTTCATAGCATACGTGGTTAGATGACGTCTGGCGTGGCATGTTATCATCACCCTTGGACTGCACACATGGTCGGACGATGACTGGCGTGGCATGTTATCATCACCCTAGGACACCACACACTATCAGACACGTCGGGCGTGGCATGCCTGCATGGCCATTGGGAAGCACATACTGTCTGATCACGTCGAGTGTGGCATGCCATCATCACCATTGGGCAGCACACGCGTTTGGACTACGTCGGGCATGATACACCATCTTTGCTCATGGATAACACACACGGTGGGACGACGTGGGGCGTGTCATGCCATCATTTCCCTAGGACAGAATACTCAGTCGAAAGACGTTGTGCATGGCATACCATCATCTCCCTTAGATTGCATACACGGTTGAACGACATCGGGTGTAGCATGCCATCATCGCCCTTGAGTAGCATACACGATCGGACTACGTCAGGCGTTACATGCCATAGTCGTACTTGAAACGAACACATGGTCGGATGAAGTTGGGCGTGGAATGCCATCATCACAATTGAACAACATACAAAGGGAAGGAGGACGTCGCGTGTGGTAGGCCATTATCGCCCTTGGACAACATACACAGGGTCGAAGAATGTCGGGCGTGCCATGCCATCATCGCCCTTGGATAGCATACACGGTCTGACGGCGTCTGGCGTGGCATGTTATCATCACCCTAGGACTGCACACATGGTTGGACGACGGTTAGTATGACAATGCTATCATCGCCCTTGGTCTCCACAAAAGTCAGACGAAGTCGGGCATTAAATGCCATCATTGCTCATTGGACAGCACAGACGGTCGATCAACGTGAACTTGGAATGCTATCATCGCCTTTTAACTGCAAACAAGAATGAACGATGTCGAGCGTGGCATGCCATCATCGCCCTAGTGCAGCACACACGGTCGGACGATGTTGGCCGTGGCAATTCCATCATTGCCCTTGGAATGCACAAACAATCAGACGATGTCGGGCGTGGTATGCCATCATTGCCCTTTGAAAGCACACAAAATCGGACACGTCGAGCATGGCATGCCCGCATGGCCCTTAGGCAGCACACACTGTCTAATGACGTCGGGCGTGGCCTTCCATCATCACCATTGCGCAGCACAAGCGGTCGGACGACTTCGTACATGACACCACATCTTTTACCCTGGATAACACACACGATCATACTACATCGGCCGTGGCATTCCATCATTGCCCATGAACACAATAAATGGTCTGAGATAGTCGTGCATGGAATGCCATCATCGCCCTTGGATTGCACACTCTGTCGAATGACATTGGGTGTGGCATGACATCATCGCCCTTGGACTGCATACACGGTTGGACTACCTCGATCGTGGCATGCCATCATCTCCCTTCGAACGAATACACGGTCAGATGAAGTCAGGTGTGGCAAGACATCATCACAATTGGACAACATACAAAGGGTCTGACGAATTTAGGCATGGAATGCCATATCGCCCGTGGAGAGCATATATGGTAAGACGACGTCAAGCGAGCCATGCCATCATCGCCCTTGGAAAGCATACACGATCCGATGACCTCTAGTGTGGCACGTATGCATGGGGTTGAAAAGAGGATGGGGTGAAGATAAGGCGAATACGGTGAGGAAGAGTGTGACAGGTGGAGGGAGAATGAGATAATTAGAAGTGTAGGATGTTCTAATAGGATTTAGCATAAAGATATACACGAGACAAAGAAGAGAGTAGGCAAGTAGTGCGTAGAAGAATGGAGTAAAGGGGCGTAAAGGGAGAAGGCTCTGGAGGGGGCGGTCCATGCTAGGGGGATAAACGGCTAGGACTAAACCCAGGAGGGTAGTGGGAGGCGTTGAAAGGATGAGAGACGGGAGTTAGGTTTAAAAATGGGAAAAGGTAAGCGATATGTGGCCTTGGGTGATATAATATTTAAGATTTGGCGGAGCAAGGCGAGGGGGAATATGCGGGAGAAGGGGTGGTTGATCACCCTTGGACACACAAATGATCAGACTACGATGGGCGTGGCAATGCCCGTTGGCCCTTGGTACACAACACGTTTTGGTTGACCTACGGGGGTACATCCAACCTCGACATTGGGCAGCACTTTATAGACGTCGTAACGTGACATGCCATCTTCGCCCTTGGCAGTTGACTAGGTGGGACGAACTTGGGGGTGGCATGGCATTATCACTGGCACATACATTGGTTCAGACGTACTCAGTGTGTATCCATCATAGTCCCCTTGCCAGCACACACAGTCGGACAAACCTCGGCGCTGCCATACCATCATCGAACATGGAATGAATACAAGGTTGAACGACGTCGAGCGTGGCATGTTATCATCGCCCTTGGATTGCACACACGGTCGGACGACGTTAGGCGTGGTAACGCCACCATCACCCTTGGGAAGCATACATGGTCTGATGACGTCGGGATTGACATGGCATCTTCACCGTTGGAGAGCACACACGGTTGGATGACTTTGGGCATGACTTAGAATTATCGCCCTTGGGCGGCATACACGATAGGAATACGTCTGGCGTGGGATGAAATCATGGCCCTTGGCCAGCATACACAGTCGGACGACCTTGGTCGTGGCAATGCCATCATTGCTCTTGGAATGCAAGCATGGTCGAAAGACGTTGGTGTGGCATGCTATCATTGCCGTTGGAAAGAATACACGATCAGATAACGTCGGGCATGGCATATTATCATCACCCTTTGACGGTACCACGGAATCGGATGATGGGTCAGGCGTGGCATCCCACATGGCCATGGGAAGACACCGGTTAAATTACGTCGTCTGGCCATTTACATGAATCACCATAAGAGCACCGGCGGTCGGACAACATCGAATGCAGCATGCCATCATCGCGATTGGGCACCACACGCAGTTAGATGACGTTAGGCGTGACTTGTCATCTTCGCCTTTAGACTGCACACATGATTGGACAACGTCGGGCGTGGCATGCCATCATCACCCTTGGACAACATACATGGTCGGACGACGTCCGGAGTGAAATGACCGCATGGCCTTTGGGCAGCAAACACAGTCGGATGACATCGGGAAACGCATGCTATTATCACCCTTGGAAAGCACACACAATCAGACTACGTAAGGCATGGCATGTCGTCATAGCCCCTGGCCAGCACACACAATAGGATTACGTTGGGAGTTGCATTCCATCATCGCCCTTGGACAACATACACAGGGTAAGAAACCGTCGGGCGTGGCATGCAATCATCGCCCTAAGACAGCACGCGCGGTCAGACAACGTCAGGCGTGATGTGCCATCTTTACCCTTGGACAACATATACGTCGGGCGTGGCATGCAAATCATAACCCTTTGAATAAAGACATGATCGGATGATGTCGAGTGTGGCATGCCATCATCGCAATTGGACCACATACACAGGGTGGGACGATGTCAGGCGTGGCATTCCATCATCTCCTTTGGACATCATACACGGTCAGACGACATCGGGCGTGCCATCCCATCAATGCCCTTTGAAACCATACACGATCGGAAGACGTCGGGCGTGGCATGTTATCATCGCCCTTTGACAAGACAAGGGATTGACGATTGTCCTGGATCATGACCATATACTTTGGTAGCACACACGTCGGATACTTAAGAGTGGCATGACATCATCTCCCTTGGAAGCACAAATGATCAGGCAACGTCGAGTTTAGCATGACATAATCGCCCTTCAAAAGCACACACGGTAGGACAACGTCGGACGTGGCATCCCATCATCGCACTTGAAAAGAAATCATGATCGAACGACGTCGAGCATGACATGATATCATTGCCCTTGGACAACACACACGGTAGGATGACATGGGGTGTGGCATGCAATCATCGACCTTGGGAAGCACACACGGTCGGACGATGTCGGGCGTGGCTTACTATCATCGCCATTGGACAGCACACACAGTGGTACGACGTTGGGCGTGGCATAACATTATTACCCTTGGATAGCACCAAAGTAGGTCCACGTTGCAAATAAACACACTCAATGGCAGAAGAAGAAAACCAGTCATGCAGAAATATCCAAGTTGGCAACAAATAGTGTCAGACAATGGTAGCATGGTCTGCCTCATCGCTTTTTTGATAGCATAGTCGGTTGATGACGTCTAAGCGTGGATGTGTATCATCACCCTGGACTGCCACACAATGTCGACGACGACGATCGTGGCATTCCTAGTATACCTTGGGGTTCCAAATGCTTAGACGACGTCACGTTCATGCCATAATTTTTTTTGGACATCACCGACGGTCGGACGATATCGATGTGGCGTGCAATCATCGCCTTTGTAATGCACAAACGTATGGATGACGTCAGGTGTGGAAGGCCATTATCACTCTTGTGTAGCTCACACAGTCAGACGATGTTGGCCGTGGCAATGCCATCATCGCCCTTTAAATGCACACACAATCGGACGACGTCGGGCATGGTATGCCATCATTGCCCTAGGACACCACATACTATCAGACACGTCGGGCGTGGCATGCCTGCATAGCCATTGGGAAGCACATACTGTCTTATCACGTCGAGTGTGGCATACCATCATCACCATTAGGCAGCACACGCGTTTGGACAACGTCGGGCATGATACACCATCTTTGCTCTTGGATAGGACACACGATGGGATGACGTCGGGCGTGGCATGCCATCATTGCCCTAGGAAAGAATACTCAGTCGAAAGACGTTATGCATGGCATACCATCATCTCCCTTAGACTGCATACACGGTTGAACGACATCGGGTGTAGCATGCAATCATCTCCCTTGAGTAGCATACACGATCGGAATACGTTAGGCGTGACATGCCATAATCGTACTTGAAACGAACACACGGTCGGATGAAGTTGGGAATGGAATGCCATCATCACAATTGAACAACATACAAAGGGAAGGACGACGTCGCGTGTGGTAGGCCATTATCGCCCTTGGACAACATACACTGGGTTGGACAACTTCGGGCGTGCCATGGCATCATCGCCCTTAGATAGCATACACGGTCGGACGGCTTCTGGCGTGGAATGTTATCAGCACCCTAGGACTGCACACATGGTTGGACAACGGTTAGTATGACAATGCTATCATCGCCCTTGGTCTCCACAAAAGCCATACACGTCGCGTTCAATCCTCATTGCCCTTCCGACATCACATACGTCATCAACGTGAACGTGGGAATGCTAATAATCGCCTTTTAACTGGCAAACAGAATGCACGGATGTCGCGTGGTCATCCGTCATCGCCCTTGTGCAGCACACACGGTCTGACGATGTTGGCCGTGGCAATTCCATCATCGCCCTTGGAATGCACAAACAATATGACGACGTCGGGCGTGGTATGCCATCATTGCCCTCGGAAAGCACACAAAATCAGACACGTCGGGCATGGCATGCCCTCATGGACCTTAGGCAGCACACACGGTCTGATGATGTCGGGCGTGGCCTTCCATAATCACCATTGTGCAGCACAAGCGATTGGACGACTTCGGACATGACACACCATCTTTTCCCTTGAATAGCACACACAATCGGACTACGTCGGCCGTGGCATTCCATCACTGCCCATGAACATAATAAACGGTCTTAGAATGTCGTGCGTGGAATGCCATCATCGCCCTTGGATTGCACACTCGGTCGAATGACATTGGGTGTGGCATGGCATCATCACCCTTGGACTGCATACACGGTTGGACTACCTCAATCGTGGCATGCCATCGTGTCACTTCGAACGAATACACGATCGGATGAAGTTAGGTGTGGCACGACATCATCACAATTGGACAACATACAAAGGGTCTGACGATGTTAGGCATGGAATGCCATATCGCCCTTGGAGAGCATATATGGTTAGACGACGTCGAGCGAGCCATGGCATCATCGCCCTTGGAAAGCATACACGGTCTGATGACCTCGAGTGTGGCACGTTATCATCACCTTTGGACAACACAAACGATCAGACTACGATGGGCGTGGCATGCCAGTATGGCCCTTGGGTAGCACACACGGTCGTTGACAACGGGCGTAGCATGCCATCATCGACATTGGCAGCACATTCAGAGACGTCAAACGTGACATGCCATCTTCGCTCTTGGACAGTTGACAAGGTGGGATGACTTGGGGAGTGGCATGGCATTATCACCCTTGGACAGCATAGATGGTCAGATTACGTCAAGTGTGGCATGCCATCATGTTTCTTGGCCAGCACACACAGTCGCACAACCTCGTCCATGCCAATGCCATCATCAAACTTGGAATGATACAAGGTTGAACGACGTCGAGCGTGGAATGTTATCATCGCCCTTGGATTGCACACACGGTCGGACGACGTTAGGCGTGGTAAGCATACATGGTCTGACGACGTCGGGCGTGGCATTACATCATTGCCAGTGGGCAGAAAATTTGGAGAAGTCGAGCGTGACATGGCATCTTCACCCTTGGAGAGCACACGGTGGGATGACTTTTGGCATGACATAGAATTATCGCCCTTGGGCGGCATACACGGTCGGAATACGTCTGGCGTGGGATGCAATCATGGCCCTTGTCCATAATACACAATCGGACGACCTCGGTCGTGGCAATGCCATCATTGCTCTTGGAATGCAAGCATGGTCGAAAGACGTCGGGTGTGGCATGCCATCATTGCCGTTGGAAAGCATACACCATCAGACGACGTCGGGCATGGCATATTATCATCACCCTTTGACAGTACACACGATCGGAGGATGTCAGGCGTGGCATGCCCACATGGCCATTGGGAAGAACACACGGTTAAATAACGTCGGGCATGGCATGACATTATCACCTTACGAAGCAAAAAAAAACCAAAAAAAGCGCTCGTACACGTCGTATGCAGCATTCCCCCCTGCCATCATAGCGATTGGGCCCACATTGCATTTAGACACTTTAGTAGACTTTTCCATCTTCGCCCTTAGACTGCACACACGATGGACACGTCGGGCATGGCATTCCATATCACCCTTTGACAACATACATTGTCGGACGACGTCCGGAGTGAAATGACCGCCATGGCCACTTGGGCAGCACACACCTCTGATGACATCGGAAAAGGCTGCCTTATCACTCTTGGAACGCAATACACAGTCTGATCAGGACTACGTAAGGTGGTGGTGCTGTCCGTCTAGCCCCTGGCCAGCACACACAATAGGATACGTTGGTAGTGGGCAGTCCATCATCGCCCTTGCAACATACACATGGTAAGAAACCGTCGGGCCGTGGCAATGCCATCATCGCCCTTAGACAGCACGCACGGTCAGACAACGTCGGGCGTGACGTGCCATCTTTACCCTTGGACAACATATACATCGGGCGTGGCATGCAAATCATAGCCCTTGGAATTAACACATGATCGGATGATGTCGAGCGTGGCATGCCATCATCGCAATTGGACCACATACACAGGGTCGGACGACGTCAGGCGTGGCATTCCATCATCTCCCTTGGACATCATACACAGTCAGACGTCGGGCGTGCCATCCCATCAATGCACTTTGAAAGTATACACGATCTGACGACGTCGGGTGTGGCATGTTATCATCGCCCTTGAACAAGACACAGGATTGGACGATGTCGGGTGTGGCATGACCACCTAGACCTTGGGTTGCACACACGGTCAGATGACGTCGAGAGTGGCATGACATCATTGCCCTTAGCAGCACAAATGATCAGGCAACGTCGGTTTTAGCATGCCATCATCGCCCTTCAGAGGCACACACGGTAGAACAACGTCGGACGTGGCATCCCATCATCGCACTTGAAAAAAAATCATGATCAAACGACGTCGAGCATGACATGATATCATTGCCCTTGGACAACACACAGGTAGGATGACATGGGGTGTGGCATGCCATCATCGCCCTTGGGAAGCACACGCGGTCGGACGATGTCAGGCGTGGCTTACTATCATCGTCATTGGACAGCACACACGGTGGGACGACGTTGGGCGTGGCATAACATTATTGCCCTTGGATAGCACCCACGGTAGGATGAGGTTGCGCATGGTAGGCCATAATCGGCCTTGGACAACATACATAGGGTCAGACAATGTTATGCATGGCATGCCATCATCGCTTTTTTGATAGCATACGCGGTTGGATGATGTCTAGCGTGGCATGTTATCATCACCCTTGGACTGCACAAATGGTCGGACGACGTCTAGCGTGGACATTCTAGTATCGCCTTGGGCTGCAAAAATGCCTAGACAATGTCGAGCATTTAATGCCATCATTGTGCTTTGGACATCACCGATGGTCAGACGACGTCGATGTGGCGTGCCATCATCGCCTTTGGACTGCACACACTGATGGATGACGTCAGGTGTGGCAGGCCATCATCACCCTTGTGTAGCTCACACAGTTAGACGATGTTGGTCGTGGCTATGCCATCATCGCCCTTGTAATGCACACACAATCGGATGACGTCGGGCATAGTATGTCATCATTGCCCTAGGACACCACACACCATCAGACACGTCGGGCGTGGCATGCCCGCATGGCCATTGGGAAGCACATATTGTACGATCACGTCGAGTGTGGCATGTCATCATCACCATTAGGCAGCACACGCATTTGGACAACATCGGGCATGATATGCCATCTTTGCTCTTGGATAGCACACACGGTGGGATGACGTCGGGCGTGGCATGCCATCATTGCCCTAGGACAGAATATTCAGTCGAAAAACATTGTGCATGGCATACCATCATCTCCCTTAGACTGCATACACGGTTGAACGACATCGGGTGTAGCATGCCATCATCTCCCTTGAGTAGCATACACGATCGGACTACGTCAGGCGTGGCATGCAATAATCATACTTGAAACGAACACATGGTCAGATGAAGTTGGGCGTGGAATGCCATCATCACAATTGAAGAACATACAAAGGGAAGGACGACGTCGCGTCTGGTAGGCCATCATTGCCCTTGGATAACATACACAGGGTTTGACAATGTCGGGCGTGCAATGCCATCATCGCCCTTGGATAGCATACACGGTCGGACGACGTCTGGCGTGGCATGTAATCATCACCCTAGGAATGCACACATGGTTGGACGACGGTTATTATGACAATTCTTTCACTCCTTGGGCTCCTATCAAAGCCAACGACGTCGGGCCTTTAAAATTGCCATCATTTCCCCTTTGGACATCACAGACTTCGATCAACGTCAACGGTGGTGACCTATCATCGCCTTTTAACTGCACACAGATTACCTATGTCAACTTGGGGCATGCCATCACCCGCCTTGGCAGCACACACGGTCGACGATGTTGGGCGCGTTCGAGGTTGTGGTCGGGGCGAGTCATCTCCCTTTGTGCCAGACCAATCAGACGACGTCGGGCGTGGTATGCCATCATTGACCTCGGATAGCACACACAATCGGACACGTCGAGCATGGAATACCCGTATTGCCCTTAGGCAGCACACACGGTCTAATGACGTCGGGCGTGGCATTCCATCATCTCCATTGGGCAGCACAAGCGTTCGGATTACTTCGGACATGACACACCATCTTTTCCCTTGGACAGCACACACGATCGGACTACGTCGGGCGTGGCTTTCCATCATAGCCCCTGAACACAATAAACGGTCCGACAATGTCATGCGTGGCATGCAATCATCGCCCTTCGATTGCACACTCGGTCGAATGACATCGGGTGTGGAATGACATTATCACCCTTGGACTGCATACACGGTTGGACTACCTCGATCGTGGCATGCCATCATCTCCCTTCGAACGAATACACGGTAGGATGAAGTCGGGTGTGGCATGCCATCATCACAATTGAAAAGCATACAAAGGGTCGGACGATGTTAAGCATGGAATGCCATATCGCCCTTGGAGAGCATATATGGTTACACGACGTCGAGCGAGACATGCCATCATCTCCCTTGGAAAGCATACACGATCCGATGACCTCGAGTGTGGCACGTTATCGTCGCCCTTGGACAACACAAATGATCAGACTACGATGGGCGTGGCATGCCAGTATGGCCTTTGGGTACCACACACGGTCAGTTGACTACGGGCGTAGCATGCCATCATCGACATTCGGCAGCACATTCAGAGACGTCGAACGTCACATGCCATCTTCGCACTTGGACAGTTGACAAGGTGGGACGACTTAGGGCGTGTTATGGCATTATCACCCTTGGACAACATACATTGTCAAACTACGTCAAATGTGGCATTCCATCATGCCCCTTGGCCAGCACACAGTCGGACAACCTCGGCCGTGCCAATGCCATTATCTCACTTGGAATGAATACAAGGTTGAACGACGTCGAGCGTGGCATGTTATCATCGCCCTTGGATTGCACACACGGTTGGACGACGTTAGGCGTGGCAACGCCATCATCACCCTTTGGAAGCGTACATGGTCTTACGACGTCGGGCGTGGCATTCCATCATTGACAATGGGCAGCAAATTTGGAGAAGTCGAGCGTGATATGGCATCTTCACCCTTGGAGAGCACACACGGTGGGATGACTTTGGGCATGACATAGAATTATCGCCCTTGGACGGCATACACAGTCGGAATACGTCTGGCGTGGGATGCCATCATGGCCCTTGGCCAGCATACCAGTCGGACAACCTCGACCGTGGCAATGCCATCATTGCTCTTGGAATGCAAGCAAGGTCGAACGACATCGGGTGTGGCATACCATCATTGCCGTTGGAAAGCATACACGATCAGACGACGTCGGGCATGGCATATTATCATAACCCTTTGCCAGTACACACGATCGGAGGATATCAGGCGTGGCATGCCCACATGGTCATTGGGAAGAACACACGGTCGAATAACGCCGGACATGGCATGACATTATCACCAATAAGCACCACACGCAGTTGGACGACGTTAGGTGTGACTTGTCATCTTCACCCCATAAACTGCACCCCGATTGGACAACGTCGGCCTGCATCCATCATCACCCCTTGGCACCATACTGGCGTACGGTGCTAGTGAAATGACCGCATGACCCTGTGCGCATCATCACACATCGATGAATCGGGCGTGGCATGCAATTATCACCCTTGGACAACATACACAATCAGACTACGTAAGGCGTGGTATGCTGTCATAGCCCCTGGCCAGCACACACAGTAGGACGACGTTGGGTGTTGTAGTCCATCATCTCCCTTGGACAACATACACAGGGTTAGAAACCGTCGGGCGTCGCATGCCATCATCTCCCTTGGACAGCATGCGCGGTCAGACAACGTCGGGCGTGACGTGCCATCTTTACCCTTGGACAACATATACGGTGGGACGAATTCGGGCGTGGCATGCTATAATCTCCCTTGGAAAGAATACACAGTTAGACGACGTCAGGCGTGGCATTCCATCATAGCCCTTGTAATAAACATACGATTGGATGATGTCGGGTGTGGCATGCCATCATCCCAATTGGCCCACATACACAGGGTCGCACGACGTCAGGTTTTGCATGCCATCATCTCCCTTGGACAGCATACACGGTAAGACGACGTCGGGCGTACCATCCCATCAGCGCCCTTTGAAAGCATACACGATCGGACGACATTGGTTGTGGCATGAGATCATCGCCCTTGGACAAGACACAAGATTGGACGACGTCAGGCGTGGCATGTCCGCATAGCCCTTGGTTAGAACACACGGTCAAATGACGTTGAGCGTTGCATGACATCATTGCACTTGGACAACATACATGATCGTTCTACGTCGGGTGTACGATGCCATCATCGACCTTGAGAAGCACACACGGTCAGACAACATCGGGCGTGGCATCCCATCATCGCACTTGGAAAGAAATCAAAACCAAATGACGTCGGGCATGGCATGATATTATCTCCTTTGGACAACACACACGAATGGATATCATAGGGCTCGGCATGCTAGCATAGACCTTGGGAAGGACATACAGTAAGATGACACCGGGCGTGGCTTACCATCATCCCCTTTGGTTAACATACACCGTGTCAAATCGGGGTGTGCCATGACTTTATGGCCTTGGAATAGCATAATGATCGGACTAACTTCAAGCGTTGCACTGCCGTCATGACCTTGTCCCAGCACCCACTGTTAGGACGAAGTCCGCGCCATGGCAGCCAATACATCGCCTTGTATACATACATAGGGTCGGACAATGTCGGGCATGGCATGCAATCATCACCCTTGGATAGCATACGCGGTTGAATGACGTCTGGCATGTCATGTTAATATCACCCTTGGACTGCACACGTGGTCGGGCGACGGTTAGAATGACAATGCTAGTATCTCCCTTGGGCTGCAAAAATTGTCAGGCGACGTGGGGCGTTAAATGACTTCATTACGCTTTGGACAGCACCGACGGTCGGACGACGTCAATGTGGCATGCCATCATCGCCTTTGGACTGCAACACGGATGAACGACGTCGGGCGAAGAAGGCCATCATCTCCCTTGTGCAGCTCACAAAGTCAGACGATGTTGGTCGTGGCAATGCCATCATCGCCCTTGGAATGCACACACGATCGGACGACATCGGGAGTTGTATGCCATCATTTCCCTTGGATATCAAACACGTCGGACCACTCGGGCGGGCATGCCGCAATGCCTTTGGCACACACAGCGTCCAATGGATGTCGAGGCCGCATCCATCATCACTATTGGGCAGTACACGCGGTTGGACGACGTCGGGCATGACGCACCATCTTTGCTCTTGGACAGCACACACGATTGGACGACGTCGGGCGTGGCATGCCATCATTTCTTATGGACACAAAACATGGTCAGACGATGTCGTGCGTGGCATGCCATCATCGTCCTTTGACTGCATACTCAGTCGGACGACATCGTGCGTGGCATGCCATCATCACCCTTGGAATGCATACGCGGTCGGACTACGTAGATTGTGGCATGACATCATCGCCCTAAGAACGAACATACGATCAGATGAAGTCGGGTGTGGCATGCCATCATTGCCTTTGGACACCACACACGGTCGGACGATGTCGGGCGTGGCATGAAATTATTTCCCTTAAATAGCATACACCGTTGGACTACGTGAAGCGTGGCATGCCATCATGACCCTTGGCCAGCACACACGATAGGACAAAGTCGTGCATGGCAGGCCATCATCTCCCTTGGAAAACATACATTGGTTCGTATTATGTCGGTCATGGAATGCCATCATCGCCCTTGGATAGCATACGCGGTCGGATGACGCCTGGCGTGGCATGTTATCATCACCCTTGAACTGCAAACATGGTCGGATGAAGGTTAGCGTGTCCATGCTAGTATCGCCTTAGGCTGTACAAACGGCTAGACTACGTCGAGAATTAAATGTCATCATTACACTTTGGAAAACACCGATGGTCGGATGACGTTGATGTGTCACGCCATCATCGCCTTCGGACTGCATACACGGATGGACGACGTCGGGCGTGGTAGGACATAATCGCCCTTGTGCAGCTCACACAGTCGGACGATGTTGTCCGCAGTAATGCCATCATCGCCCTTGGAATGCACACTCAATCGGGTGTGGTATGCCATCATTGCCTTTGGATACCACACACAATCGGACACGTCGAACGTGGCATGCCCACATGCCCTTAGGCAGCACACACTGTCCGATTACGTCGAGCGTGGCATGCCATCATCACCATTGGGAAGCACACGCGGTTGGACAACGTCGGGCATGATGCTCCATCTTTTCTCTTGTAAAGCACACACAGTAGGACGACGTCAGGCGTGGCATGCCATCATCGCCCTTGGACAGAATACTAAGTTGAAAGAAGTCGTGCGTGTCATACCATCATCGCCCTTGGACTGCATACACGGTTGAACGATATCGGGAGTAGCATGCAATAATCGCCCTTGATAGCATACACGGTCGGAATACGTCAGGCGTGGCATAATATAATCGTACTTGGAACGAACGCACGGTCGGATGAAGTTGGGCGTTGCATGCCATCATAATTATTGATCAACATACAACGGAAGGACGACGTCGCGTGTGGTAGGACATCATCGCCCTTGGACAACATACAGAGGGTCGGACAATGTCGGGCGTGCCATGCCATCATCGCCCTTGGATAGCATACACGGTCGGACGACGTGTGGCGTGGCAAGTAATCATTACCCTTGGACTGCACACATGGTTGGACGATGGTTAGACTTACAATGCTATCATTGCCCTTGGGCTCCACAAAAGCCAGACGACGTCAGCCGTTAAATGCCATCATTGCCCTTTGGACAGCACAAACGGTAGGTCGACGTCAACGTAGGATGCTATCATCGCCTTTTAACTACACACAAGAATGAACGATGTCGAGCGTGGCAATCCATAATCGCCCTTGTGCAGCACACACGGTCGGACGATGTTGGACGTGGCAATTCCATCATCGCCCTTTGAATGCACACACAATCGTACGACGTCGGGCGTGGTATGCCATCATTGCCGTTGGATAGCACACACGATCGGACACGTCGGGCATGGCATGTCGGCATGGCCCTTAGGCAGCACACAGTCGGATGACGTCGGGCGTGGCCTACCATCATCACCATTGGGCAGCACACGAGGTCAAACGACGTCGGGCATGACACATTAATTTTTTCCTTAGATAGCACACACGAACAGACGACGTCAGCCGTGGCATTCCATCATCGCCCATGGACACAATACACGGTCGGACAATGTCGTGCGAGGCATGCCATCATCGTCCTTGGATTGCACACTTGGTCGAACAACATCGGGCGTGGAATGACATCATCACCATTGGACTGCATACACGGTCGGACTACCTCGATCGTGGCATGCCATCATCGCCTTTGTAAAGAACACATGGTCGAATAAAGTCGGGCGTGGCACGCCATCATCACAATTGGACAGCATACAAAGGGTCGAACGATGTTAGGCATGGCATGCCATATCGCCCTTAGAGACTAATATGGTCAGACGACGTCGAGCGTGCCATGCAATCATCACCCTAGGAACGAATACATGATTGGATGACCTCAAGTGTGGCATGTTATCATCGCCCCTTGAAAACACAAACGATCAGACTACGATGGGCATGGCATGCCAGTATGGCCCTTGGGCAGCACGCACGGTCGGTTGACTACGGGCGTAGCATGCCATCATCGCTATTGGGCAGCACATGCAGACACGTCGAGCGTGACATGCCATCTTCGCCATTAGATAGTAGATAACACATGACAACTTCAGGTGTGGCATGGCATTATCACCCTTGGACAGCATACACGGTCATACTACGTCAAGTGTGGCATGCCATCATGTCCCTTGCCAGCACACACAGTCGGACGACCTCGGCCGTGCCAATGCTATAATCGCACTTGGAATGCATACAAGGTTGAACGACGTCGGGCGTCGCATACTATCATCGCCCTTGGAAAGCAATCACTATCGGACGACGTTGAGCGTGGCATGTTATCATCGCCCTTGGATTGCACTCACGGTCGGACAACGTTAGGTGTGGCAATACTACCATCATCCGTGGGAAGCACACACCATCTGATGACGTCGGGCGTGGCATTCCATCATTGCAAGTGGGTAATAAATTTGGAGAATTCTAGTGTGACATGACATCTTCACCCTTGGAGAGCACACACGGTGGGATGACTTCGGGCGTGGTATAGCATTATCTCCCTTGGACAGCACACACATTAGGATGACCTGGGCCGTGGCAATGCCATCATTGCTCTTGGAATGCTAAAAAGGTCGAACGACGTCGGGTGTGGCATGCTATCATTGCCCTTGGAAAGCATACACGATCAGACGACGTCGGGCGTGGCATGTTATCATCACCCTTGGACAGTACACATGATCGGAGGATGTAAGGCGTGGCATGCCCACATGGCCATTGGGAAGAACACACAGTCGGAAAACATTGGGCGTGGCAAGACATCATCGCCATTAAGCAGCACAGGCGGTCGGACAACGTCAGGTGCAGCATGCCATCATCGCCATTGGGCACCACACGTAGTCGGACGACGTTAGGCGTGACTTGTTATCTTCACCCTTAGACTGCACACACGGTTTGACGACGTCAGGTGTTTCATGCCATCATCACCCTTGGACAACATACATGGTCGGACTATGTCTGGCGTGGAATGATCGTATTGCCCTTGGGCAGCATACACAGTCGGATGACAACGGGCGTGGCATGCCATTATCACCCTTGGACAACATAAAAATAAGACTAAGTAAGGCGTGGTATGCTGTCATAGCCCCTGCCCAGCACACACAGTAGGACGACGTTGGTCGTTGCAGTCCATCATCGCCCTTGGAGAGCATACACAGGGTCAGAAAACGTCTGGCGTGACGTCCATCTTTACCCTTGGTCTGCACATACGGTGGGACGAATTCAGGCGTTGCATGCTATGATTGCCCTTGGAAAGAATACACAGTTTGACGACGTCAGGCTGGCATGCCATCATAGCCCATGGAATAAACATACAATCGGATTATGTCGTGCGTGGCATGCCATCATTACAATTGGTCCACATACACAAGGTCGCACGACGTCAGGCTTGGCATGCCATCATCTCCCTTGGACAGCATACCCGGTAAGACGACGTCGGGCATGGCATGGTATCATCGCCCTAGGATAGCATACACGGTCGGGATGATGTGTGGCGTTGCATGTTATCATCACCCTTGGACTGCAAACATGGTCGGATGAAGGTTAGCATGGCCATGCTAGTATCGCCTTGGGCTGTACAAACGTCTAGACGACGTCGAGCATTAAATGTCATCATTACGCTTTGGAAAGCACCGACGGTCGGAAGACATTGATGTGGCATGCCATCATCGCCTTTAGACTGCACACACGGATGGACAATGTCGGGCATGGCATGACATCATCGCCCTTGTGCAGCTCACACAATCGGACGATGTTGTCCGCGGTAATTCCATCATCTCCCTTGGAATGCAAACACAATCGGACAAAGTCGGGTGTGGTATGCCATCATTGCCTTTTGACACCACACACGATCGGACACGTCGGACGTGGCATGCCTGCATACCCTTAGGCAGCACACAATGTCAGATGACGTCGAGCGTGGCATGCCATCATCACCATTGGGCAACACACGCGGTTGGAGAACATCGAGCATGATGCGCCATCTTTGCTCTTGCATAGCACACACAGTAGGACGACGTCAAGCGTGGCATGCCATCATCACCCTTGGATAGAATACTCGGTAAAAAAAATTCATGCGTGGAATACCATCATCGCCCTTGGAATGCATACACGGTTTAACTACATCGAGCATAGCATGCCATCATCGCCCTTGGACATCATACACGATTGGACTACGTCAGGCGTGGCATGCCATAATCTTTCTTGGAACGAACACACGGTCAGATGAAGTTGGGCGTGGCATGTCATCTTCACAATTGAACAACATACAAAGGGAAGGACAACGACACGTGTGGTAGGACATCATCGCCCTTGGACAGCCTACATAAGGTCGGACAATGTCAGACGTTCCATGCCATCATCGCCCTTGGATAGCATACACGGTCGGACGGCGTCTGGCGTGGCATGTAATCATTACCCTTGGACTGCACACATGGTTGGATGATGGTTAGTCTTACAATGCTATCATCGCTCTTGGGCTCCACAAAAGCCAGACGACGTCGGGCATTAAATTCCATCATTTCCCTTTGGACAGCACAGACGGTCGGTCGACATCAACATGAAATACTATCATCGCCTTTTAACTGCACACAAGAATGAACGATGTCGAGCTTGGTATGCCATCATCGCCCTTGTGAAGCACACACAGTCAGACGATGTTGGCCGTGGTAATTCCATCATCGTCCGTGGAATGCACACACAATCGGACACGTCGGGCATGGCATGCCTGCATGGCCCTTAGGCAGCACACACAGTCGGATGACGTCGGGCGTGGCCTTTAATAATCACCATTTGGCAGCAGAAGCGGTCGGGCGACGTTGGGCATGACATACCATCTTTTCCCTTAAATAGCACACACGATCGCACGACGTCGGCCGTGGCATGCCATCATTGCCCATGGACATAATACACGGTCAGACCATGTCATGCGTGGAATGCCATCATCGCCCTTGGATTACACACTCGATCAAATGACATCGGACGTGTCATGACATCATCTCCCTTGGAAAGAACACACGGTCAGATAAAGTCGGGTGTGGCACGCCATCATCACAATTGGACAGCATACAAAGGGTCGGACGATGTTAGGAATGGCATGCCATATCGCCCTTGGAGACCATATATGGTCAGACGACATCGAGCGTGCCATGCCATCATCGCCCTTGGAAAGCATACACGATCCGATGACCTCGAGTGTTGCATGTTATCATCGTTCTTGTACAACACAAACGATCAGACTACGATGGGCGTGGCATTCCAGTATGGCCCTTGGGCAGCACACACGGTCGGTTGACTACGGGTGTAGCATGCCATCATCGCCATTGGGAAGCACATTCAGAGACGTCGAGCGTGACATGCCATCCTCGCCCTTGGACAACAGACAAGGTGGGACGACTTTAGGCGTGGCATGAAATTATCACCCTTGGATAGCATACACGGTCAGACTACGTCAAGTGTGGCATACCATCATGTCCCTTAGCCAACACACACAGTCGGACGACCTCGGTCGTGCCAATGACATCATCGCATTTGGAATGCATACAAGGTTGAATGATGTCAGGCGTCGCATAATATCATCGCCCTTGGAAAGCATACACTATCATACGACGTCGAGCGTGGCATGTTATCATCGCCCTTGGATTGAACACACGATCAGACGAAGTTAGGCGTGGCAATAATACCATCTCCCGTGGGAAGCACACACGGTCTGGCGACGTCGGGCGTGGCATTCCATCTTTGCAAGTGGGCTATAAATTTGGAGAAGTCGAGCGTGACATGGCATCTTCACCCTTGGAGAGCACCCATGGTGGGATGACTTCTGGCGTGGCATAGTATTATCTCCCTTAGACAACATACACAGTTGTACTACGTCTGGCGTGGGATTCCATCATGGCCCTTGGCCAGCACACACAGTCGGACGACCTCGGCCGTTGCAATGCCATCATTTCTCTTGGGATGCAAACAAGGTCAAACGTCTTCGGATGTGGCATGCCATCATTGCCCTTGGAAAGCATACACGATAAGACGACGTCGGGCGTGGCTTATTATAATTGCCCTTTGACAGTACACACGATCGGAGGATGTTAGGAGTGGCATTCCCACATGGCCATTGGGAAGAACCAACGGTCGAACAACGTCGGGCGTGGCATGACATCATCACCATTAAGCAGCACAGGCGGTCGGACAACGTCGGGTGCAGCATGGCATCATCGCCATTGGGCACCACACGCAGTCGGACGACGTTAGGCATGACTTGTCATCTACTACGCCTTATACTAGCACACACATTGGATACGTCGGGCGTTGGCATGCAATCATCACCCTTTGGATAACATAACATGGCAGGGACGACACCGGTGTGGAATGACACATTTGCCCTTGGGCAGCACACACAGTAGGATACAACCTCGGCTGTGGCATGCCATTTATCGCACCTTGGACTGCATACAACCTAAACTAGTAACGAGCGTGGCATGCCGTCATAGCCCCTTTCAGCACACACAGTAGAACGACGTTGGAGTTGTCCATCATCCGCCTTGGACAGCATACACAAGGGTGAAAAACTGTCCGGTTGTTGCATGCCATCATCGCCCTCGACAAGCATCGCGGTCAGACAGACGTCGGGCGTGACTTGCATCTTTACCTTTGACAGCCATACCGTGGACGAATTCGGGCTGGCTGCTATCTCGCCTTTTAAATGATACACCATTGGACGACGTCAGGCGTGGCCGTGCCTCATAGCCTATGGAATGAACATACGATCGAGGATGTCAGGAGTGGCCATGCTTCATCGCAATTTGCCCACATACATCTGGTCGCAGATGTCCGACGCTTGGCATGCCTCATCTCCCTTTAAACAACATACCCGGTAGACTACGTCGAGATGCATGCCATCATCCCCCCCCCCCGCAAGTTTAATAGCATACCGTCGGATGACGTAACCTGGCGAGGCCATCTTTTTCATCACCCTTGGAATGCAAACATGGTCGGACGAAGGTTAGCGTGGCCATGCTTGTATCGCCTTGGGTTGTACAAATAGCAAGACGACGTCAAGCATTAAATGTCATCATTACACTTTTGACAGCACAAACAGTCGCACGACGTCGATGTGGCATGCCATCATCGCCTTTGGACTGCACACACCGATGGACAACGTCGGGCGTGGCAGGACATCATCGCCTTTCTGCAGCTCACACAGTCGGACGATGTTGTCCGCGGTAATGCCATCATCACCCTTAGAATGCACACACAATCGGACGAAGTTGGATGTGGTATGCACTCATTGCCATTGGACACCACACACGATCGGACACGTCGGACGTGGCATGCCCGCATGCCCTTAGGCAGCAGACACTGTCCGACGTCGAGGGTGGCATGCCATCATCACCATTGGGAAGCACACGTGATTGGACAACATCGGGAATGATGCGCCATCTTGTCTCTTTAATTGCACACACAGTAGGACGATGTTAGGTGTGGCATGCCATCATCGCCCTTGGACAGAATACTCGGTCAAAAAAAGTCATGCATGGCATACAATCATCGCCCTTGGACTTCATACACGTTAGAACGACATCGGGAGTGGCATGCCATCATCGCCCTTAGACAGCATACACGGTCGGACTATGTCAGGTGTGGCATGCCATAATCGTACTTGGAACGAACACACGGTCGGATGAAGTTGGGTATGGCATGCCATCATCACAATTGGACAACATACAAAGGGTCGGACGATGTTAGGCATGACATGCCATATAGCCCGTGGAGGGCATATAAGGTTAGACGACGTCGAGCGTGCTATGCCATCATCGCCCTTGGAAAGCATACACCATCGGATGACCTCGAGTGTGGCATGTTATTATTTTCCATGGACAACACAAACGATTAGACTACGATGGGTGTGGCATGCCCTCATGCCCCTTGGGCAGCATACACGGTAGGTTGACTACGAGCCTAGCATGCCATCATCGCCATTGGGCAGCACAGTAAAAGACGTCAAGCGTTACAAGCCATTTTCGCCCTTAGACAGCACACACGGTGGGACGACTTCAGGCGGGGCATGGCTTTATCACCCTTGGAAAACATACACGGTCAGACTACGTCAAGCATGGCATGCCATCATCGCCCTTGAATAGCACATGCGGTCAGACAACGTCGGGCGTGACGTGCCATCTTTGCTCTTGGACAGCACAAACGGTGGGACGACATCGGGTGTGGCATGCCATTATCGCCCTTGGAAAGAATACACAGTTGGACGACGTTAGGCGTGGCATGCCATCATAGCCCTTGGAATGAACACACGATCGAATGATGTTGAGCATGGCATGCAATCAGCGCAATTGGACAACATACACATGGTTGGATAACAATAGGCTTGTCATGCCATCATATCCCTTGGATAGCATACACGGTGAGACGATGTTGGGCGGGCCATCCCATCAGCGCCCTTTGAAAGAATACACGATCGTACGACGTCGGGTGTGTCATGATATCATCGCCATTGGTCAAGACACAAGATTGGACGATGTCAGGCGTGGCATGCCCCCATGCCCTTGGTTAGCACACACGGTCGGATGATGTCGAGCGTGGCATGACATCATCGCCCTTGGACTGCACACACGATCGGGCTACGTCGGGTGTAGCATGCCATCATTGACCTTGAGCAGCACACACAGTCAGACAACATCGGTAGTGGCATCCCATCCTCACACTTGGAAAGAAATCATGATTGAACGACGCCGAGCATGGCATGATATCATCGCATTTGGACAATACACATGATTGGACATCGTAGGGCTCCGCATGCCAGCATGGCCCTTGGGAAGGAAACACGGTAGGATGACATGGGGTGTGGCATGCTATCATCGCAATTGGACAACATACATAAGGTCGGACGATGTCGGGCATGGCATGCAATCATTGCCTTTGGACAACACACACGATTGAAAATGTTAGGCTCGGCATGCATTTATTTCTCTTGGGCAGCAATACTCAAGGTTATTCCATATGACCCTTGTACATGGCAACATACGGTCGTACGACGTCAAGCGTGACATGTTATCATCGCCCATGGTCAGCACACAGGGTGAAATGATGTCGGCCGCTGAAATTCCATCATCGCCCTTGGAAAGCACATGTTATGGGACTACGTCAAGAGTGGCATGACATCATGGCCCTTGGGAAAAACACACGCTCAGATGACGTCTGCCGTGGCAATGTCATCATGGGCCTTGGAATGCACATATGGTTGGAACACGTCAGGCTTTACATGCCATCATCGCCCTTGGAAAGCATACACGATATGATGACATCGGGCGTGAGATGTTATCATCGCCCTTGGTAGCTCACACGGTCGAACGACGTCGGCCGTGGTAATTCCATCATTTCCCTTGGACAGCACACATGATAGGACTACGTCGAGCGTGGAATGACATCATGGCCCTTGGGAAGCACACACGCTCAGACGACATCGGCCGTGGCAATGCCATCATGGCCCTTGTAATGCACATACAGTCAAAACACGTCGGGCTTGACATGCCATTATCTCCTTTTGGAAGTATACTTGATAAGATGACGTCAGGCATGAGATGTTACCATCGCCCTTGGATAGCACACATGATTGGAAGACATCGGGCGTGGCATTCCTACATGGTACTTGGGATGCACAAATGGTCGGATAACGTTGGACATTGCATGCCATCATCGCCATAGGGCAGCCCACGCTGTCGAACAACGTCGAACGTGAAATGCCATCTTCGCCCTTGGACTACACACACTGTGGGACTACGTCGGACGTGGCCTTCCATCATATCCCAAGGACAAAATACACAGTCGGACAATGTTGGGCGTGGCATTGTATCATGGCCCTTGGCTAGCAAACACGAGCGTATGCTGAATATAGCAGACCTCCTTTTTCCTTCTTCCTTACCCTCCCCTCGCCCTTGGACAGCATACATAGAGAAGGATGATATTGGGCGTAGAATGCCATCATCGCCCTTCTAAATCACACCTTGTAGATGACATTGGGCGTGGCAATGCTATCATCTCCCTTAGGCGGCATACATGGCGGGACGACGTAGGGTGTTAAATGCCGTTATTGCCCTTTGAGCAGCACACATATTTTGACGATGTTGACGTGTCATGCTATCATCGCCTTTTGACTACACACGGACAACCGACATTGGGCGAGGCATTCCATCATCGCCCTTGTGCTGCACAAACGGCCCGATGTTGTTCTACAATGTATTCTCTCCAAGGGAGATGATGGCATGCAATGCCTGACATTGTCTAACCGTGTGTCTTTCCAAGGGAGAAGATGGCATGTCACGCCCATCGTCTTCCGACCATGTATGCTTCCAATGGCAATAATTGGATGCCTCACCCAACTTTAACCGACCGTGTGTGCTTCCCCAGGTCCATGCGGCCATGCCACGCCCAACGTTGTCCGATCGTATGTGTTGTTCAAGGGAGATGATAACATGTCACACCCGACGTCGTCCAAACGTGTATGCTTTCTAAGGGAGATGATGGGATGCCACGCCCGACGTTGTCCGACCGTGTGTGTTGCCCAAGGGCGATGATGGCATGTTATCATCACCCTTTGACAGTACGCACGATCGGAGGATGTCAGGCGTGGCATGCCTACATGGTCATTGGGAAGAAAAAACGGTCGGATAACGTCGGACGTGGCATTACATCATCGCCATTAAGCAGCAAACGCGGTCAACCAACGTCGGGCGTAGCATGCCATCATCGCCATTAGGTACCACACGCAGTCGGATGACGTTAGGCGTGACTTGTCATCTTCAACCTTGGACTGCACACACGATTGGACGACGTCGGGCGTGGCATTCCATCATCACCCTTGGACAACATACATGGTCGGACGACGTTTAGCGTGGAATGACCGCATGGTACTTAGGAAGCACACACAGTCGGATGACATCGGGCGTGGCATGCCATTATCACCCTAGGACAGCATACACAATATGACTACGTAAGGCGTGGCATGCCGTCATAGCCCTTGGCCAGCACGCATAATAGGACGATGTTGGGCGTTCTATCCCATCTGCTCCCTGTGAAAGCATACACGATCGGACGACATCGGGTGTGGCATGATATCATCGCCCTTGGACAAGACACTAGATTGGATGACGTCAGGCGTGGCATGCCCGCATAGCCCTTGGTTAGCACACACGATCGGATGACGTTGAATGTGGCATGACATCATCGCCCTTGGAAAACACACACGATCAGGCTACGTCGGGTGTAGCATGTCATTATCGACCTTGAGCACACACATACCTTGGACAACGTCGGAAATTAAAATAGGGAAGAGCAGATAGAAACAGGAACTAAAATGAGTAAAGATTGAGGAGGGGCACGAGGCATACAAGCAAGGAAAAGTGCAGGTAGAAAAGGGTAAGGATTAGGGGACAAGGAGGTAGAAACAAGGGGTTAAGGGAGAGAGGGGTCGTGGGATGAGAATGGTGTAGGTGTGTGAAGGGGGGAAGTTTCTCTTTCCTCCGCCTTCCTACGCACTTGGAATAATCATGATCGAACACACCGGGCATGGCATAATATCATTTCCTTTGGACAGCACACACGATTGGAAATCGTATGGCTCGGCATGCCCTCATAGACTTTGGGAAGGACACACGGTAGGATGATATGGGGTGTGGCATGCCATCATCGCCCTTGGGAAGCACACACGGTCGGACGACATCGGGCGTGGCTTACCATCATTGCCTATGGACAGCACGCACAATGGGATGACGTCGGGCGTTGCATGCCATTATTGCCCTTGGATAGCATGAACGATCGGAATACGTCGAGTGTGGCATGCCATCATGACCCTTGGCAAGAACCAACGGTAGGACGAAGTCGCGTGTGGCAGGCCAACATCGCACTTGGACAACAACTGGGTCGTAACAATGTCGGGCATGTCATGCCATCATCGCCCTGGATAACATACGTGGTTGGATGAACGTCTGGCATGGCTATGTTATCTTACCCTCGGCTGCCACATGGTCGGGTGGACGGTAGCGTGGCAAGCTTTTTCTCCCTGCTGCCAATTGCCAAATGATGTGGGGCGTTAAATGTCATCATTGCGCTTTGGACAGCACAAACGGTCGGACGACGTCAATGTGGCATTCCATCATCGCCTTTGGACTGCAACACGGATGAATGACGTCCGGCGAGGAAGGACATCATCGCCATTGTGGTGCTCACACATTCGGAGGATGTTGGTCGTGGCAATGCCATCATCGCCCTTTGAATTCACACACAATCAGAAGACATCGGGCGTGGTATGCCATCATTAACCTTGGATAGCACACACGATCGGACACGTCGGGCGTGGCATGCTCGCATGGCCCTTAGGCAGCAAACAACTTCCAATGATGTGGAGCGTGACATGCCATATTCAACTTTGGGTAGTACACACAGTTGGACGACGTCGGGCATGACACACCATCTTTGCTCTTGGACAGCACACACGATTGGATGACATCGGCTGTAGCATGCCATCATCGCATACGAATACAATACACGGTTGGACGTTGTCGTGCATGCCATGCCATCATCGTCCTTGGACTGGATACTCGGTAGGACAACATCGTGTGTGGCATGCCATCATCGCCCTTGGACTGCATACGTGGTCGGACTACGTCGATCGTGGCATGCCATTATGACCCTTGGCCAGCACCCACGGTAGGACGAAGTCGCACATGGCAGGCCATCATCGCCCTTGGACAACATACAAACGGTCGTACAATGTTGGGCATGGCATGCCATCATCTCCCTTGGATAGCATACGAAGTCGGATGACGTCTGGCGTGGCATGTTATCATCACCGTTCAACTTCACACATGGTCGTACGAAGGTTAGCGTGGCCATGCTTGTATCACTGTGGGCTTTAAAAACAGCTAGACAACATCGAGCATTAAATGACATTATTACGCTTTGGACAGCACCGATGGTCAGACGACGTCAATGTGGCATGCCATCATTGTCTTTGGACTGCACACACAAATGGACGACGTCGGGCATGGCAGACCATCATCCCCCTTGTGCAGCTCACAAGGTCGAACGATGTTGGTCGTGGTAATTCCATCATCGCCCTTGGAATGCACACTAATTCGGATGACGTCAGGTGTGGTATGCCATCATTGACTTTGGACACCCCACACAATCGGACACGTCGGGTGTGGCATGCACGCATGCCCTTAGGCAGCACACACTGTCAACTGACATCGAGCATGGCATGCCATCATCACCATTGGGCAGCACACGCGGTTGGACAACGTCGTCCATGATGTGCCATCTTTGCTCTTCTATAGCACACACAGTGGGACGATGTCAGGCGTGGCATTCCATCATCGCCGTTGGACAGAATACTCGGTCAAAAAAAGTCATGTGTGGCATACCATCATAGCCCTTGGACTGCATACACGGTTGAACGACATCGGGCGTGGCATGCCATCATCGCCCTTGGACAGCATACACGGTCGGACTACGTCAGGCGTGGCATGACATAATCATACTTGGAACGAACACACGGTCAGATGAAGTTGTGTATGGCATGCCATCTTTACAATTGGACAACATACAAAGAGTCGGAGGTTGTTAGGCATTGCATGCCATATAGCTCTTCGAGAGCATATATGGTCAGACAACGTCGAGCGTTCCATGCCATCATCACCCTTGGAAAGCATACCCGATAGACGACCTTGAGTGTTGCATAATATCATTGCCCTTGGACAGCACAAACAATCAGACTACGATGGGCGTGGTATGCCTGCATGGCCCTTGGGCAGCACACACGGTCTATTGACTACGGACGTAGCATGCCATCATCTCCATTGGGCAGCACAGTCAGAGACGTCGAGCGTGAAAAGCCATCTTCGTCCTTGGACAGCACACACGATGGGATGACTATGGGCGGGGCATGGCATTATCACCCTTGGACAGCATACACGGTCAGACTACGTCAAGCGTGGCATGCCATCATCGCCCTTGGATAGCACGTGCGGTCACACAGCGTCGGGCATGACGTGCCATCTTTATCCTTGGACAGCACATACGGTGGGAAGACATCCGGCGTGGCATGCCATTATCGCCCTTGGAAAGAATACACTGTTTGACGACTTTAAGGCGTGCTTCCATCATAGCCTTGGAATGAACACACATCCTGACTATGTCAATGTGTGACATGGCCTCATTGCACTTGGGAACACACACTGTCCAGACACGTCGGGCGTGCATCCCATCAAGAACTGTTTGAAAGCATACACGATTGGCTGACGCGGGTGTGGCATGTTATCATCGCCTTTTGATAGCCACACTATCGAACACCGTCGGGGCCGCATGCCGCTGGACCTAGGGAAGGCACACACGTCGGATTCAGTCCGGGCGTGATGCATTATCACGATTGGGCCTACGCAGTATGATATTACAAAGGCGTGATGTTACCATCTTCACCCTCTGGACCGCACACACAGTAAGACGATGTCCGGCGGTTGCATGCCATAATCTCCTTTGGATAGTGAATACATTAATCAACAACGTCCGGGCGGCTATGCCATCATGCCTTAGACTCCATACGTCCGACGAGGTCAGCATAGCATGGAATTATTGCCCTTGGACAGAATATAACTTGGGCGTGGCATGCCATCATCACCCTACGAATGAACACACAGTCGGATGATGTAGGGCATGGAATGCCATCATCGCAATTGGATAACATACACAGGGTCGAACGATGTCCAGGTTAGCATGCCATCATCGTCCTTGGACAGCATACATGGTCAGACGACATTGGGCATACCATTCCATCATCGCCCTTGGAAAGCATACACAATCAATCAAAGTCGGGTGTGCCATGTTATCATCGTCCATGGAAAGCACACACGATCGGAGAACGTCGGGCGTGGTTTCCCCGCATATCCCTTGTGCCGAAAAAACAATTAGATGACGTCGATTATGGCATGCCATCATCGCCCTTGGACATCATACATGATCAGTCTATGTCGGACTTGGAATGTCATCATCACCCTTGGGAAGCACACATGGTCGGACAATGTCGGGGGTGTAATCCTATCATCGCCCTTGGAAAGGATAAACGATAAGACGAATCCGGGTATGGTGTGTGATCAATAACCTTGGAACGCACACAATACGATTGGACACATATGGTGTGCATGCCCTCATGTGCTTTAGTCCTGCCACACGTCGGCTGGCAATCGGGCGTGGGCAGACAAGTCGCCATTGTAACAGCACAGAACGTTTGTACCGATGTCAGGGTTGCTCCTCATTTCCCTGTTACTGCATACACAATTTGACGGCGTCAGGTGACTATGCCATCATCGCAATTGGACAGCATACATAGGGTCGACACGTCGGGCGTTGCATGCAATCATCGCCGTGGAACGTACACACGACATCGTAAACGTTAGGCGTTTCATACCATCCTTGCACTTGGGAACACACACGATTGGGACACATCATGCGTGGCATGCCATCATTTCCCTTGGATAGCTAGGACGGTCGTAGAGTCCAGGCGTGGCATGTTTTTCACGCCATGTCAATATAACAAGGGTTTGATGATGAAGTCGTGGCAATGCCATCACGCCTTAAATAGTATCTAACACGATCTGACACGTCGAGCGTGGCATGACAATCATGTCCCTAGGTAGCACTCAGTCATAAACACGTCGGTGACGTGGCAATGCATCAGTGCCCTTGGAAATGCACACAACGATCGTACTACATTGGGATTTGCAGTCTCAGCAGGTCATCGCCACAGCCCCCCCCCCGCAACACCCCCCCCCCCCCACCCCCCCCCCCCCCCCCCCCCCCTCCCCCACCGACCCCAGTTCTCTTAAAGCATACACGATCGTTGTCACAACCACTTTTCCGCGCAGGCGTCGTAAGGGTTTTTCCAATTTAAGGACATTATTAATTACGGGATTATTTTAACTTTTTAAGAGTAGCCACTGGAATTGGAGTTATGGTGTTCAATCACCTGTTTTGTTATCCAGTAATGAAAAGTGAATGACCTTTGTTTGGTCTGCTCACAGAATTCGGGTAAAGAATATGTTGACCGAAAAGGAGGTATTAATCACCTCTCGAGTCCATGGTTCTAGCACGGTTGCTTAGGACACAACAAAGTTTAGTGTACTAAATGTCAAATAGGGTTGACAACTTTAATTAGTTTTCTTATATCACCATTTCAGAATTTTTGATCCGAGCAAAACAAATCAAATTATGCAAAAAATAAGAATTTAGAAAATTAAAAGGTGGGGGGGAGGGTTTTTCCTCCACTTTTTGTTGCGAGGACTTTTTTAGATTTTTTTTTGTTTGACGACGAAAGTAAAATAAGTTCCAATATCATCTTTGGATAAAATCAAGAATCAGTCCGAAAACGTATTCCAATATCTTGTAAACATACATTATTTTTATAGGGAAATACGGCTATTATTAGATAATGTTGTGGTTAAAAAGATCACCGAACAGAGAGGATTCGACTTGGGTGCTCATCGAGTGAGAAATATGTTTCACTAACAGACGAGTTTAAATTTACGCTTTTTTTATTTTTCTTAAGGAAAATATGTATTCTAAGCCTTTAGAAAGACTAGTTTTTTTTGTTCATGTTGTTTGTAAACATACAATATTGGTGAACTTTTTAGAAAACTATTTTTATTTTTTTCATGTTGTTGTAAAATACAAATATTTAACTTTTGAGATTTTATAAATAATTGCTATATTATTAACTTTTGATGAAAATCCTCTTTTTTTGTTTGCTAATTTATTCACCGTTGGTCGCATCAAATAGTATATTGTACATATAACACATAAACTTGAACCTAATGTGGAGCCACATTAAATTAAAAGGCATATGTAGCAAATAAGTGATCCTCTTAAAGGATAATACATGTTCTGAGGACCTTTTTTACTAGTTTAAGCAACTATTGGAATGGGTGTCCCATAGACTTTCTATAAACGAGTGGACAACTCAAATTGAGAAGGGACAGTTTACCGGTAGCAGGGCTTTCCGACTTCACTATTTATCCTCCCCATCCTAAGATGTGTTACTATAGAATCCTTCCCATGAGCATTGTCGCATCTCTGGTATCTCATGGTTCGGGAGCGTAATCGCATCTCTGAATAAAGTATCTCAGAAAACTCAGATTAGTGTTTATAGATGACAATTTATATTGAAATTCAAACAATATCATAGCGGTAAACAAGCGAATATATACAACACTAATATAACAAACACAATAAAATTAATAACATTCATATATAAGCCAATATTTACAAGCTCGAATTCTAGTTATTCCCCAGCGGAGTCGCCATCGGTCTTACCCCTTTTTCGCTTAGCGGCGTAAGGATTTTTCCAATTTAAGTGACGTTATTCATTAAGGGATTATTTTAACTTTTTCATAGTCGCCACTTGGAATTGAGTTACGGTGTTCCAAGTCACCTTTTTGTTTAATCCCTAATCAAAAAGGAAATGACTCTTTGTTTGGTCTGCGAATCAGAAATTCGGGTAAGGAATTCTGTTAACCGAAAGTAAGGTATTAGGCACCTCTCGAGTCCCATGGTTCTAGCACGGTCACTTTATTGACATTTATATGACTTGACTTAATTTTGAATATATTATGTTTATAAACTAAAAATTTACTCATGTCCCACCTTTTTTGTTGATTCAGTTTAATTACTTTGTAAAATTTCATATGTTATTATTGTTGGTTTAATTGGTAGCAGCTCTTTCCATCTCAACCACAAATTATTTATTTTGTTTGTATTTAAAGTCTCAAGTATGTTAATGTTTTTTGGATCTTAATATTTTATTAGCTTATCATTATCATAAGCCTAAAATTATAAAGGTATCTTAGGTTTTTATTTTTTCAAAAGAAACTGAATATTCATAAGAACATAGATAAAAATAATTAAAATAATACACTTCACAGTAAATTTTTTTTACTTTTCTTTTTGAGTCATGTAAAAATGAAAAGACCTAGTCATCAAAAATATTTTATTTATTTCTTTATTTTTTACGTTTTGGGTACTTAATATTGTTTTTTTTCATTTTGTTTATTGTTGTTTCCTTTCTCTTCTTATACTTTACCTTAGTTTTCTTTGGTGTTTTCTCCTCTTTTTAGTACTTTTATGTTTTATAATTTCTTTTATAACGTATTTTCTCCTTTATAATTTTAAATTTTTTTATTCTTTCAACATGTCAATAATTATTAATTTTTTTTTTAAAAAAAGTTTTCGCTTAAAAATGTAAAGATGTGTAGTTTGATTTTTTATCTTATTTTTGTTCTTCTCTCTTTTAAAATAAATAAAATACTGTTTTTATTAAACAATCCAAAGTGGAAAAAGTAACTTACCAATACGAACTAAATTTATCCTAATTATTACTAACTGCATACTATGGACTATTATGCTCGAATGTTATAAAAACAAGATAAAATGAAACTTTAGAGCAAGCAAGAATAAATACTGTTATATAAATTTTTTACTCTAGTTATATAATATAAAATCTCATCTATTTCATATCATAATGTAAAAATTAAACTGAATAATTGAAAACACTTATATCATGAAATCATATCTTTCATGATCCTGAAACCAAATAAGTAATAAAGATCAAGGTCCCTTTTGTGAAAATTATTCACAAATAAATACATCAAGAAGGCCTTCAATTTAAAGACCCTCGAATTTCTACTATTTTTTGAGTTTTTTTATTGTGCATGTGTTCCTTAGGAAAAAACAAGGTGAAAAGTTTTCTTTTTTGTTTTTCTTTTCCTCTCTTTTGCTGATTTTTTTTTTGATTCCTCCCTTTTGCTGATTTTTTTTGCTCTTTGGATTTCTAAAATTTTTTCTTTTCTTTTCCTTTGTACCCCTTTTTCTTCTTCTTCTCCCTTATCCATTATTAATGTATATATATTTATGTAAAATGTGTGTACATATGTATGGAAGAGTTGGATTAGTGGAGTGGGGTGTGGGGTGAGTAGAGAGATTGTGAAGTGGGGGTGGGATAATGGGTAGGTTAATTTCTTTTAATTATTTTTTTGTTATTAAATAATAATAATATTAATTAAGAAAAATTAAATAGCTAGCTTAAATAAAAATAAAAATAACAATTGCTCAGAATATTTATAAAAAAATATTTAAGCTCTAAAAAGTGTATAAAACTTAGATTTGGTAAAAATTACGTGTCTATGATTGGTTGACGTCGGGCGTAGGATGTAATCATCGCCCTAGGATAGCACACACGATTGGACCACATCGGGCGTGGGATGCCCGCATGGCCCTTGGTCTGCACTTATGGCAGGATGACGTCGAGCGTGGCATGCCATCATGGCCCTTGGAAAGCATACACGGTCAGTCGACATCAGGCGTGGAAGCCCATCATCGCCCTTTGACAACATACATAGGGACGGACGACATCGGTCATGGCATGCCATAATCTCCCTTGTCGCCCTTGGAAAGAATACACGGTAACACGACGTCGGGCGTGGCATAACATTATCTCCCTTAGACAGCATACACGGTAGGACTACGTCTTGCGTGGCATGCCATTACGGCCCTTGGCCAGCACACACGGTCGAACAACCTTTGCCGTGGCAATGCCATCATCACTCTTGGAATGCACACAAGGTTGAACGGCGTCGGGCGTGGCATGTCATCATTTCCCTAGGAAAGCATACACTATCGAACTACGTCGGGTGTAGCATGTTATCATCGCCCTTGGAAAGCATACACGATTGGATGACGTCGGGAGTTTCATGTCATCATCGCCCTTGAGCAGCACACACGGTCGAGTGACTTTGCGCGTAGCATGCCATCATCGCCATTGGGCAGCACACACAATTGGATGACTTCGGCCGTACCATTCCATCATTGCCATTGTGTAGCAAATTTGGAGAAGTCGAGCGTGACATGCCATCTTCGCTCTTGGACAGCACACACGGTGGGAAGACGTCGGGCGTGGCATAGCAATATCGCCCTTGGACAGCATACATGGTCGGACTACGTCTGGCGTGGCATGCCATTATGGCCCTTGGCCAGCACACACAGTCAAACGACCTCGGCCGTGGAAATGCCATCATCTCTCTTGGAATGCACACAAGGTCGAACGACGTCGAGTGTGACATCCCATCATCGCCCTTGGAAACCATACACGATTGGACGACGTCAGGCGTGGCATGTTATCATCGCCCTTTTACAGTACGCACGATCGGAGGATGTCGGGCGTGGCATGCCTAAATTGCCCTTGGGTAGAATACACGGTTGGATAACGTCGGGCGTGGCATTCCATAATTTCCATAAGGCAGCACATGCGGTTAGACAACATCGGGCGTAGCATGCCATCATCGCCATTGGGCACCACACGCAGTCGAACGACGTTAGGCGTGACATGCCATATTTGACATTATACAACACACACAATTAAACAATGTCGGGTGTGGAATGCCATCATCACCCTTGGACAACACACATGGTCGAACAATGTCCGGTGTAGAATGCCCGCATATTCCTTGGGAAGCACACACAGTAGAATCACATCAGGAGAGGCATCCCATTATCGCCACTGGGCAAAACATGTGGTCGGACGACGTCGGGCATGACATGCCATCTTCGCCCTTGGAAAACACACACTGTGAAATGACGTCGGGCGTGGCATGCCATAATTGAACCCTTGGACAGCATTACACGTCCAAACTACTTGAGTCGTGGAAGTGCCGCATAAGAAGTAGCCCTTGCACAACACACACAGGGTACGGGACGTCGTTGGTCGTTGCAGTCGCCTCATCGCCCTTGGACAGCATACACAAACGTCGAAAACCGCGCGGCGTGGGCATTCCATCATCGCCCTTGGATAGCAACCTTGGTAACAACGTCGGGAATGAAGGTGCCATCTTTGCCCTTGACAACACAATACTGTGGGACGACATCGGGGTGGCAAATTCCATTGATCGCCCTTGACGAATAGACCATACGTACGACGCGTGCGTAGCATGTCGTCATCCGCCCTTGGGGACTGAAGAAAATATTTGGTGCTGGAGGCATGGCATGCCATCATCCCATTGGACAACGTACACGTTTGGACACATCGTGCGTGTCATCAAATCAATAGCCCTTGGAATGAACAGACGACCGGATGTTCGCAGGTGTTGCTTCCATCAATCGCAATTTGACCCATCACAAGGTCGTACATGTCAGCGTGGCAATGGTATCATCTCCTTGGACCAGGACAGACGGTCAGAAGACGTCAGGCATGCCATCCCATTAATGCCCTTTGAAAGCATACACGATAGGACGACGTCGGGTGTGGCATGTTATCATCGCCCTTGGACAAGACATAGGATCAGATGACGTTGGGCATGGCATGCCCACATAGCCCTTGATAGCACACACGGTCGGATGACGTCGAGAGTGGCATGATATCATTGCCCTTGGGCAGCACACATGATCGGGCAACGTCGGGTGTAGCATGCCATGATCGCCCTTGAGAAGCACACACGGTCGGACAACGTCGGACGTGGCATCCCATCAACACACGTGAAAAGAAATAATGATCGAACAACCTCGGGCTAGCATGATATTATCTCCCTTTGACAGCACACACGATTGGACATTGTAGGGCTCAGCATGCCCGCGTGGCCCTTGGGTAGGACACACAGTCGGATGACATGGGGTGTGACATGCCATCTTCGCCGTTGGGAAGCACACACGGTCAGATGACGTCGAGCATGGCTTACCATCATCTCCTTTGGACAGCAGTCACGGTGGAACGACATTGCGCGTGGCATGCCATTATTTCCCTTGGATAGCATACACGGTCGGACTACGTCAATCGTGGCATGCGATCATGACCCTTGGCCAGCACCCACGGTAGGAAGAAGTCGCGCATGGAAGACCATCATCGGCCTTGGACAACATACATAGGGTCGGACAATGTCGGGCATGTCATACCATCATCACCCTTGGATAACATGATACTCGTCGCATTACGTCACGTGGCTGTTATCATCAACCCTTGGCCTGCACACATCGTCGGAACTAACACTTAATGGTGGCAATGCTAGTATCGCTTAGGCTGTCCAAACGGCCAGATGACGTCGAGTGTTTAATTCCAATCATTGCTCTTGGACAAGCAAACCTATGGTCACGACGTCGATGTGCAAATGCTATCAATCGCCTTTGGACTGCCACACAGATGGACGACGTTGGGCGTGCAGCCATCCATTGCCCCTATGTTAGCACACACGTCGACGCAGCGGGCATGATATGCCATCATTGCCCTTAGACACCACATCACGATTTGACACTCGGGCGTGGGCACTACCCAATGCACCTTTGGCAGCACACAAACTGTCATGACGTCTAGCGGGCATCATCATCACCTTGGGTGGCAGCACATCCACTGTTGACAACGTGCGGGCCATGATTTTGGGGGGGGGGGCCCCCCCCCATCTTTTCCTTGGATAACATACACGTGCGACGACATCACGTCGGGCGTGGCATGACATCATATCCCTGTGGACAGAATACTAATGTAGACAGACGTCGTGCGTGGAATACGATTCATGCATCCCTAGTACTGCATACACGTTGAATGATATCGGGCGTAGCATTCCATCATCGTCCTTGGATAGCATACACGGTAGTACTACATCGGGTGTGGCATGCCATAATCGTAGTTGGAACGAACACACGCTCGGATGAAGTTGGCGTGGCATGCCATCATCACAATTGAACAACATACAAAGGGAAGGAAGATGTCATGTGTGGAGGCCATCATCGCCCTTGGACAGCATACACAGGGTCGGACAATGTCGGGCGTGCTATGCAATCATTGCCCTTGGATAGCATACACGGTCGGACGGCGTCTGGCGTGGCATGTAATCATCACCCTTGGACTGAAGACATGGTTGGACGACGGTTTGTCTCGCATAGTATCATCGCCCTTGGGCTCCACAAAAGCCAGACGACGTCGGGCGTTAATTCCATCACTGCCCTTTGGATAGCACAGACGGTCGGTCGACGTCAACGTGCAATGCTATCATCGCCTTTTAACTGCACACAAGAATGAACGGTGTCTAGCGTGGCATGACATCATCTCCCTTTTGTATCACACACGGTCGGACGATGTTGGACGTGGCAATTCAGTCATCGCCCTTGGAATGCACACACAATCGGATGACGTCGAGTGTGGTATGCCATCATTGCCCTTGGATAGCACACATGATCGGACACGTCGGGCATGGTATGCCCGCATGGCCCTTAGGCACCACACACAGTCGGATGACGTCGGGCGTGGACTTCCATCATCACCATTTGGAAGCACACGCAGTCGGACGATGTCAGTCATGACACGACATCTTTTCCCTTTGACAGCACACACGATCGGACGACGTTGGTCGTGGCATTCCATCATCGCTCATGGACACAATAGACAGTCGGACGATGTCGTGCGTGGCATGCCATCATCGCCCTTGGATTGCATACTCGGTCGAACGACATCGGGAGTTGCATGCCATCATCGCCGTAGGACTGCTTACATGGTCGAAGTATCTAGGTCATGGCATGACATCATCATCCTTGGAACGAACACACGGTCGGATGAAGTCGGGTGTGGCATGCCATCATCACAATTGGACAACATACAAATGGTCGGACGACGTTAGGCATGGCATGCCATATCGCCCTTGGAAGGCATATATGGTCAGACGACGTCGAGCGTGCCATACCATCATCGCCCTTTGAAAGCATACACGATTGGATGACCTCGAGTGTGGCATGTTATCATCGCCCTTGTACATCACAACGACAGACTACGATAACGTTGCATGTGAGTATTGCCCTTTGCCAACACACACTAGTTACACGGTCGGTTTTACTACTACGGACAGCATATGCTTGCCATCAACGTCTTTTTGGCTGCACATTCAGAGATGTCAAGCGTGACATGCCATCTTCGGCCTTGGACAGCACACACGTTGGGACAACTTCGGGCATGACATGGCATTATCACCCTTGGACAACATAGACGGTCAGACTACGTCAAGCATGGCATGCCATCATCGCCCTTGACCAGCACACACAGTCGAACGACCTCGGCCGTGCCAATGCCATCATCGCACTTGGAATGCAAACAAGGTCGAACGACGTCGGGTGTGGCATGCCATCATCTCCCTTGGAAAGCATACATGATCAGATGATGTCGGGCGGTAATGCCATCATCCCCCTTTGACAGTACGCACGATCGGAGGATGTCAGGCGTGGCATGCCCACATGGCCATTGGGAAGAACACATGGTCAGATAACGTCGGGCGTGGCATTCTATAATTTCCATAAGGCAGTACATTCGAATGCGACACATCGGGCGTAGCAATCTCCATCCTCGCCATTGGGCAACCAACGCAAGTCCGAACGACGTTTAGGCGTGACATGCCATATTTGCCATATACAACACCACATTAAACAATGTCGGGTGTCGAATGCCATCATCACCCTTGGACAACACACATGGTCGAACAATGTCCGGTGTAGAATGCCCGCATATTCCTTGGGAAGCACACACAGTCGAATCACATCAGGAGTGGCATCCAATTATCGCCACTGGGCAACACATGTGGTCGGACGACGTCGGGCATGACATGCCATCTTCGCCCTTGGACAACACACACTGTGAAATGACGTCGGGCGTGGCATGCCATAATTTCCCTTGGACAGCATACACAGTCAAACTACGTGAGGCGTGAAGTGCCGTCATAGCCCTTGCACAACACACACAGTAGGACGACGTTGGGCGTTGCAGTCCATCATCGCCCTTGGACAGCATACACAGCGTCGAAAACCGCCGGGCGTGGCATGCCATCATCGCCCTTGGATAGCACGCATGGTCAGCCAACGTCGGGCATGACGTGCCATCTTTGCCCTTGACAACACATACTGTGGGACGACATCGGGCGTGGCATGCCATTATCGCCCTTGGAAAGAATAGACAGTCGTACGACGTTGGGCGTAGCATGTCGTCATCGCCCTTGGACTGAATAAAATATTGGATGATGTGAGGCATGGCATGCCATCATCGCCCTTGGACAACGTACACGGTTGGACTACATCGGGCGTGGCATGCAAATCATAGCCCTTGGAATGAACAGACAATCGGACGATGTCGGGTGTTGCATGCCATCATCGCAATTGGACCACATACACAAGGTCGGACGATGTCAGGCGTGGCATGGTATCATCTCCCTTGGACAGCATAGACGGTCAGAACACGTCAGGCATGCCATCCCATCAATGCCCTTTGAAAGCATACACGATAGGACGACGTCGGGTGTGGCATGTTATCATCGCCCTTGGACAAGACATAGGATCAGATGACGTTGGGCATGGCATGCCCACATAGCCCTAGATAGCCCAATGAACCGTCGGATGACGTTGAAGAGGTCATGATTCATTTCCCTTATGCATCACACATGATCGGGCAACTTCGGGTGTAGCATGCCATTATCGCCCTTTAGGTAGAAGCAACCAGCGTCGTTCGTAACCACGTCGGACGTGGCAAGTCCCATCAACACCGTGAAAAAAAATAATGATCGAACAACCTCGGGCATGGCATGATATTATCTCCCTTTGACAGCACACACGATTGGACATTGTAGGGCTCGGCATGCCCGCGTGGCCCTTGGGCAGGACACACAGTCGGATGACATGGGGTGTGACATGCCATCATCGCCGTTGGGAAGCACACATGGTCAGATGACGTCGAGCATGGCTTACCATCATCTCCTTTGGACAGCACACACGGTGGAACGACATTGGGCGTGGCATGCCATTATTTCCCTTGGATAGCATACACGGTCGGACTACGTCAATCGTGGCATGCGATCATGACCCTTGGCCAGCACCCACGATAGGAAGAAGTCGCGCATGGCAGGCCATCATCGGCCTTGGACAACATACATAGGGTCGGACAATGTCGGGCATGTCATACCATCATCACCCTTGGATAACATACGCGGTCGCATGACGTCAAGCGTGGCATGTTATCATCACCCTTGGCCTGCACACATCGTCGGACGAAACTTAGCGTGGCAATGCTAGTATCGCCTTAGGCTGCACAAACGGCCAGATGACGTCGAGTGTTTAATGCCATCATTGCGCTTTGGACAGCACCGATGGTCGGACGACGTCGATGTGGCATGCTATCATCACCTTTGGACTGCACACACGGATGGACGACGTTGGGCGTGGCAGGCCATCATCGCCCCTGTGTAGCACACACAGTTGAACGCATCGGGCATGATATGCCATCATTGCCCTTAGACACCACACACGATTTGACACGTCGGGCGTGGCAAGACCCAATGAACCTTTGGCAGCACACACTGTCCAATGACGTTGAGCGTGGCATGCCATCATCACCTTGGGCTGCACACACGGTTGGATAACGTCGGGCATGATGTGCCATCTTTTCTCTTGGATAACATACACAGTGCGACGACATCATAGCCCTTGGACAGAATACTATGTAGAAAGACGTCGTGCGTGGAATACGATCATCTCCCTAGGACTGCATACACGTTTGAATGACATCGGGCGTAGCATTCCATCATCGCCCTTGGATAGCAACACTGTAGTACAACTCCGGTTGTGGCCAACTGCAAATTCATAGTTGGAACGAACACCACCGGTCGGATTAAGTTTTGGCGTGTCTTCCTCATCACAATTGAACAACATACAAAGGGAAGAAAGATGTCATGTGTGGTAGGCCATCATCGCCCTTGGACAGCATACATACACAGGGTCGGACAATGTCGGGCGTCTATGCCAATCATTGCCCTGGCTAGCATACACGGGCGGACGGGTCTGCGTGGCATGTAATCATCACCCTTGGGACGAAGACATGGTTGGACGCGGTTTTTCTCGCATAGGTTCATGCGCCCTTGGGCTCCACAAAAGGCCAGGACGACGTCGGGCGTTAATTCCAGCATTGCCCTTTGGAAGCACGACGGTCGTCCGCGTCAGTGCAATGCTTATCAACCATCGCCTTTTAACTGCACACAAGAATGAACGGTGTCTAGCGTGGCATGACATCATCTCCTTTGTTACACAACCGTTCGGACCGATGTTTGTACGTGGCAAGTCAGTCATCCGCCCTTGGACAATGCACACAACATCGGATCGTCGAGTGTGGTATGCCATCATTGCCTTGGATACACACATGATGGACCCTCGGCATTGTATGCCCGCAGGGCCCTTAGGCACCACACACAAGTCGGAGTGACGTTCGGCGTGAACTTCTATCATCACCATTGGCAGTCAACGCACATTCGGACGATGTCAGTCTGACACAAGCGACTCTTTCCCTTTGACAGCACACACGATCGGGACGACGTTGGTCGTGGCATTCCATCATCGCTCATGGACACAATAGACAGTGGACGATGTCGTGCGTGGCATGCCATACTCGCCTTGATTGCATACTCGTCGAAACTGACTCGGGAGTTGCATGCCCATCTCGCCGTAGGATGCTTACATTGTCGACGTAATCTATGTCGGCATGACATCATCTCCTTAACTAACACACGGTCGGATTAAGTCGGGTGTGGCATGCCATCACATCACATTGGACACATGACAAATTGTCGGGCGACGTTAGGCAAAAAGGGCATGTGCCATAGCGCCTTGGAAGGCATATATGGTCAGACGACGTCGAGCGTGCCATACCATCATCGCCCTTTGAAAGCATACACGATTGGATGACCTCGAGTGTGGCATGTTATCATCGCCCTTGGACAGCACAAACGATCAGACTACGATGAACGTGGCATGGCAGTATTGCCCTTGGCCAACACACACGGTCGGTTGACTACGGACATAGCATGCCATCAACGCCATTGGGCTGCACATTCAGAGATGTCAAGCGTGACATGCCATCTTCGGCCTTGGACAGCACACACGTTGGGACAACTTCGGGCATGACATGGCATTATCACCCTTGGACAAACATAGTACGTTAGACTACGCTCAAGCATAGGCACTGCCAGCATCGAGATCGCCCTTGGACCACCAGCACACCCAGTCGACGACCTCGGCCGTGCCAATGCCATCATCATCGCACTTGGAATGAAACAAGGTCGACGAGCCGTCGGTGTGGCATGCCATCTCCTCTTTGAAAGCATACATGAATCAGATGATGGTCGGGCAGTTAATGCCCTCATCCCCCTTTACATTACGCACTATCGGCTGATTTCAGGCGTTGCAGCCCACATGGCCCATGGGAAGAACACATGGTCAGATAACGGTCGTGCCTGGCATGGAACATCATTGCAATTAGGCAGGCACCGCGGTCGGACAACGTCGTGCGCAGCATGCCATCATCTCCATTAGGCACCACACCAAGTCAAAACGACGTTATGCCGTGGACTTGTTCATAACATAATTACCCTTTGACTGCACACACAATTGGGACGACGTCGGATGGCATGCCATCATCACCTAGGACCAACATACTGGTCGAACACGTTCCTGGTTGGAATGAACCGCTCGCCCTTGGCAGCAACACATAGTTGGATGACATCAGGCGTGGCATGACATTATAACCCGTGGACAACATACACAATAAGACTACGTAAGGAATGTCATGACGTCATAGCCCTTGCACAACACACACAGTAGGATGACGTTGGACATTGCAGTTCATCATCTCCCTTGGACAGCATACACAGGGTCGAAAACCATCGGGCGTGGCATGCCATCATCGCTCTTGGACAGCACGCACGGTCAGACAACATCGGGCGTGACGTGCCATCTTTACCCTTGGACAGCACATACGGTGAGACGACATCGGTCCTGGCATGCTATTATCTCCCTTTGAAAGAATACACAGTTGGATGACTTCAAGAGTTGCATGCCATCATATCCCTTAAAATGAAGAAACGATCGGATGATGCCGGGCATGGCATGCCATCATCGCAATTGGACCACATACACATGGTCGTACGACATCAGACTTGTCATGCCATCATCTCCCTTGGACAGCATACACGGTAAGACAACGTCGGGCGTGCCATCCCATCAGCGCACTTTGAATTCATACATGATCAGATGACGTAGGGTGTTGCATGATATCATTGCCCTTGGACAAGACACTAGATTGGATGACGTCAGGCATGGCATGAACGCAAAACCCTTGGTTAGCACACACGGTTGGATAACATCGAGTGTGGCATAACATCATCAACCTTGGACAACACACACGATCGAGCTACGTCGGGTGTAGCATGCCTTCATCGACCTTGAGCAGCACACACGGTCGAACAACGTAGGGCATGGCATCCCATCATCGCACTTGGAAAGAAATCATGATCGAACGACGTCGAGCATGGCATGATATCATCACCTTTGGACAATTCACATGATTGGACATCTTAGGGCTCGGCATGCCCGCATAGCCCTTTGGAAGGTCACATGGTAGTATGACATGGGGTGTGGCATCCCATAATCGCCCTTGGGAAGCACACAAAGTTTGACGATGTCAGGCGTGGCTTAAAATTATCGACTTTGGACAGCACACACAGTTGGACGACGTCGGGCGTGGAATGCCATTATTTCCCTTGGATAGTATAAATGATCAGACTACGCCAAACGTGGCATTCCATCATGACCCTTGGCCAGCACCCACGGTAGGACGAAGTCGCGCGTGGCAGGCCAACATCGCCCTTGGACAACATACATAGGTTCGGACAATGTCGGGCATGCCATGCCATCATTGCCCTTGGATACCATACGCAGACGGATGACGTCTGACATGGCATGTTATCATCACCCTTGGACTGCACACATGGTTGGGCGAGGATTAGCGTGGCAATGCTAGTATCTCCCTTAGGCTGCACAACTTGCCAGATGACGTGGGGCGTTAAATGCCATCATTGCACTTTTGACAGCACCGATGGTCGGACGACGTCAATGTGGGCATGCCACATCGCCTTTTGTTACTGCAACACGGATTGCAACGACGTCTGGCGAGGCAGGGGCCATCATTGCCCTTGTGACGTGACCAGTCGGACGATGTTGGCCGTGGTCATTTCCATCATCGCCCTTAGAATGCACATCGAGATCGGAATGACATCTGGCGTGTTATACCATCATGCCCTTGGATAGCACACACGATTCGGATACGTCGGTCAATGGCATTCCCTACATGGCCTTGGCAGGCCAAGTGTCCAATGAGTCCGAGCGTGACATGCCATCATCACCATTGGGTAGTACAAGCGGTTGGATGATGTCGGGCATGACGCGCCATCTTTACTCTTGGACAACACACATGATTGGACGACGTTGGGCGTGGCATGCCATCATTGGCTATGGACACAATACACTGTCAAACGATGTCGTGCGTTCCATTCCATCTAGTCCTTAGACTGCATACTTGGTCGGAGGACATCGTGTGTGGCATGCCACCATCCCCCATAAAGTGCACACACGATCGGACACGTAGGGCATGGCAGGCCCGCATTGACCTTAGGCAGCACACACGGTCGAATGACGTCGGGCGTTTCCTTCCATCATCATCATTGGGCAGCACAAGCGGTCAGACGACGTAGGGCATGACACGCCATCTTTTTCCTGGGACAACACACACGATCAGAAGACGTTAGCCGTGGCATTCAATCATCGCCCATGAACACAATACACGTTCGGACTAGGTCATGTATGGAATGCCATCTTCTCTCTTGGATTGCATACTCGGTCAAACAACATCAGGCTTGGCATGCCATCATCGCCCTCGGACTATATAAACTGTTGGACTACCTCGGTGGTGGCATGACATCATCGCCCTTGGAACAAACACACGGTTGGATGAAGTCGGGTGTGGCATGCCATCATCACAATTGGACAGCACACAAAGGGTCAGACGACGTTAGGCATTGCAAACCATATCGCCATTTGAAAGCATATGTAGTCAGACGACGTTGAGAGTGCCATGCCATAATCGCCCTTGGAAAGCATACACGATCGGATGACCTCGAGTGTGGCATGTTATCATCGCCTTTGGACAGCACAAACGATCAGACTTCGATGGGCGTGGCTTGCCAGTATTGCCCTTGGACAGCACACACGGTCGGACGACCTCGGCCGTGGCAATGCCATCATTGCTCTTGGAATGCAAACAAGGTCGAATGACGTCGGGCGTAGTATGCCATCATTGCCCTTGGAAAGCATAGACTACTAGACAATGTCTGGCGTGGAATGTTATCATCACCCTTGGACTTCACAGATGGTCGGGTTACACTTAGCGTGGCAATGCTAGTATCTCCCTTGGGCTGCACAAATTACAAGACGATGTGGGGCGTTAAATGCCATCATTGCACAATGGACAGCACCGACGGTTGGACGACGTCAATGTGGCATGCCATCATCGCCTTTGGACTGCAACACGGATGGACGACATCTTGCGGGCAGGCCATCATCGCCCTTGTGCAACTGACACAGTCGGACGATGTTGGCCGTGACAATGCTATCATCTCCCTTAGAATGCACACACGATCGGAAGAGATCGGGAGTGGTATACCATCATTGCCCTTGGATAGCACACACGATCGGACACGTCATGCATGGCATGTCTGCACTGCCTTTGGGCAGCACACATCGTCCAATGATCTTATGCATGACATGCCATCATTACCATTGTGCAGTACACGCGGTTGGACGACGTCGGGCATGACGCGCCATCTTTGCTCTTGGACAGCACACACGATTGGACGACGTCATGCATGGCATGCCATCATTACCTAGGGACAAAATACATGGTCATACGATGTCGTGCGTGGCATGCCATCATCGTCCTTGGACTGCATACTTCGTCGGACGACATCGTGCGTGGCATGCCATCATCGCCCTTGGAACGAACACACGGCCGGATGAAGTCGGGTGTGGCATGCCATCATCACCTCTGGACAACACACACGGTCGGACGACGTCGGCCGTGGCATGACATTATTGCCCTTATATACCATACACGGTTGGACTACGTCAAGCAGGGCATGCCATCATGACCCTTGGACAACACCCACGGTAAGACAAAGTCACGCATGGCAGGCAATCATCGCCCTTGGACAACATACATGGGGTCGTATTTTGTAGGGCATGGCATGCCATCATCGCCCTTGGATAGCTTACGCAGTTGGATGACGTCCGGCGTGGCATGTTATCATCACCCTTGGACTGCAAACATGGTCGGGCAAAGGTTAGCGTGGCCATACTAGTATCTCCTTGGGCTGTACAAATGGCTAGACGACATCGAGCATTAAATTCCATCATTACGCTTTGGACAACACCGATGGTCGGACAACATCGATGTGGCATGCCATCATCGCCTTTGGACTGCACACACGGATGGACGACGTCGGGCGTGGCAGGCCATCATTGCCCCTGTGCAGCTCACACAGTCGGACGAAATTGTTCGCGGTTATGCCATCATCGCCCATGGAATGCACACACAATCGGACGATGTCGGGTGTAGTATGCCATCATTGGCTTTGGACACCACACACGATCAGACACGTCATACTTAGTATGCCTGCATGCCCTTAAGAAGCACCAAACTGCCCGATGACGTCGAGCGTGGCATGTCTTCATCACCATTGGGCAGCACACGCAGTTGGACAACCTCGAGCATGATGCACCATCTTTGCTCTTCTATAGCACACACAGTAGGACGACGTCAGGCATGGCATTCCATCATCGCCCTTGGACAGAATACACAGTCAAAAAAATTCATGTGTGGCATACCATTATCGTCCTTGGACTGCATACACGGTCAGACAACCTCGGTGGTGGCATGCCATCATCACAATTGGACAACATACAAAGGGTCGGACGAAATTAGGTATGTCATGCCATATCGTCCTTGGAAAGCATATATGGTCAGATGACGTTTAGAGTGCCATGCCATCATCTCCCTTGGAAAGCATACACGATCGGATGACCTCGAATGTGGCATGTTATCATCGCCTTTTGACAACACAAATGATTAGACTACGATGAGCGTGGCATGCTACTATGGCCCTTGGGCAGCACACACGGTCGAACAACCTCGGCCGTGGCAATGCCATCATTGCTCTTCGAATGCAAACAAGTCGGACAATGTCCAGCATGCCATGCCATCATCGCCCTTGGAAAGCATACACTATCGGACGACGTCTAACATGGTATGTTATCATCACCCTTGGACTGCACACATGGTCGGGCGACGGTTAGCGTGGCAATGCTAGTATCTCCCTTGGGCTGCACAACTTGCCAGATGACGTTGGGCGTTAAATGCAATCATTGCACTTTGGACAACACCGATGGTCGGACGACGTCAATGTGGCATGCCATCATCACCTTTGGACTGCAACACGGATTGACAACGTCTGGCGAGGCAGTCCATCATTACCCTTGTGAAGCTGACACAGTCGGACGATGTTGGCCGTGGCAATTCCATCATCGCCCTTGGAATGCACACACGATCGAACGACATCGGGCGTGGTATGCCATCATACCCTTGGATAGCACACACGATCGGACAAGTCGGTCATGGCATGCCCACATGGCCTTTGGGCAGCACACATCGTCCAATGATGTCGAGCGTGACATGCCATCATCACCATTGGGTAGAACACACGGTTGGATGACTTCGGGCATGACGCGCCATATTTGCTCTTGGAAAACACACACGATTGGACGACGTCGGGCGTGGCATGCCATCATCGCATTTGGACACAATACACTGTCGGACAATGTCGTGCGTGCCATGCCATCATCGTCCTTAGACTGCATACTTGGTCGGAGGACATCATGTGTGGCATGCCATCATCGCCCTTAAACTGCACACACGATCGAACACGTAGGGCATGGCATGCCCGCATGGACCTTAGGCAGCACAAATGGTCGGATGACGTCGGGCGTTTCCTTCCATCATCACCATTGGGCAGCACAAGTGGTCAGACGACGTCGGGCATGACACGCCATCTTTTCCCTTGGACAACACACACGATCGGACGACGTCAGCCGTGGCATTCCATCATTGCCCATGAACACAATACACGGTCGTACTATGTCATGTGTTGAACGCCATCTTCTCCCTTGGATTGCATACTCGGTCAAACAACATCGGGCTTGGCATACCATCATCGCCCTTGGACTGTATACGCGGTTGGACTACCTCAGTAGTGGCATGCCATCATCGCCCTTGGAACGCACACACGGTTGGATGAAGTCAGGTATGGCATGCCATCATCAAAATTGGACATCATACAAAGGGTCGAACGATGTTAGGCATGGCAGGCCATATCGCCCTTGGAAAGAATATATGGTATGACGATGTTGAGAGTGCCATTCCATCATCTCCCTTGGAAAGCATACAAGATTGGATGACCTCGAGTGTGGCATGTTATCATCGCCTTTGGACAGCACAAACGATCAGACTACGATGGACGTGGCATGCCAGTATGGCCCTTAGGAAGCACACACGGTCAGACAACCTCGGTCGTGGCAATGCCATCATTGCTCATGGAAAGCAAACAAGTCGAACGATGTCGGGCGTGGTTTGCTATCATTACCCTTGGAAAGCATACACTATCGGATGACGTCTAGCGTGGCATGTTATCATCACCCTTGGACTGCACACATGGTCGGGCGACGGTTAGCGTGGAAATTCTAGTATCTCCCTTAGGCTTCTCAAATTACAATACGGCGTGGGGCGTTAAATGCCATCATTGCACTTTGCGCAGCACCGACGGTCAGATGACGTCAATGTGGCATGCCATCATCGCCTTTGGACTGCAACATGGATGGACGACGTCTGGTGAGGCAGGACATCATCGCCCTTGTGCAGCTAACACAGTCGGACAATGTTGGTCGTGGCAATGCCATCATCGCCCTTGAAATGCACACACGATCGGACAACATCGGGCGTGGTATGCCATCATTTCCCTTTGATAGCATACACGATCAGACACGTCGGCCATGGCATGCCTGCATGGCCTTTGGGCAGCACACAGCGTCCAATAATGTCGAGCGTGATATGCCATCATCACCATTGGGTAGTACACGCTGTTGGACGACGTCGTCTGTGGCATGCCATCATTGCCTATGGACAAAATACATGGTCGGACGACATTGTGCGTGGCATGTCATCATCGCCCTTGAACTGCATACGCGGTTGGAATACGTCGATCGTGGCATGCCATCATCTCCCTTGGAACGAACACACGGTCGGATGAAGTCGGGTGTGGCATGCCATCATCGCCTTTGGACAGCACACACGATCGGATGATGTCGGTCATGGCATGCAATTATTTGCCTTAAATAGCATACATGGTCGGACTATGTCAAGCGTGGCATGACATCATGACCCTTGGCCCGCACCCACGGTAGGACAAAGTCGCGCATGGCAGGCCTTCGTCGCCTTTGGACAACATACATAGGGTCGTATTATGTAGGGCATGGCATGCCATCATCTCCCTTGGAGTCGGATGACGTTTGGCGTGACATTTTATTATCACCCTTGGACTACAAACATGGTCGGACGAAGGTTAGAATGTACATGCTAGTATCACCTTGGACTGTACAAACAGCTAGACGAAGTCGAGCACTTAATGACATCATTACATTTTAGCCAGCACCGACGGTCGGACAATGTCGATGTGGCATGCTATCATCGCATGTGGACTACACACATGGATGGCGTCGTCGGGTGTGGCAGTACATCATCGCCCTTGTGCAGCTCACACAGTCGGATGATGTTATCCGCGGTAATGCCATCATCTCCCTTGGAATGCACACATAATCGGACGAAGTCGGGTGTTGTATGCCATCATTGCCTTAAGACACCACACACGATCGGACACGTCGGACATGGCATTCCCTTATGCCCTTAGGCAACACACACTGTCCAATGACGTCGAGCATGGCATGACATCACATCCATTGGGCAGGACGCGCCATCTTTTATCTTGTATAGCACACACAGTAGGATGACGTCAGGCGTGGCATGCCATAATCGCCCTTGGACAGAAATGCGGTCAAAAAAATTCATGTGTGGCATACCATCATCACTTAGACTGCATACTCGGTCAAACGACATCGTGTGTGGCATGCCATAATCGCCCTTGGAATTCACACATGGTGGGACGACCTCGACCGTGCCAATGACATTATCGCTATTGGAATGCACACAAGGTTGAACAACGTCGGGCGTGGTATGCTATCATTGCCCTTGGAAAGAATACACTATCGGACGACGTCGAGAGTGGCATGTTATCATATCCCTTGGATTGCACACACAGTCAGACGACGTTAGGCGTCGCAATGCTACCATCACCCTTGGGAAGCACACACGGACTGACGACGTCGGGCGTGGTATTCCATCATTGCCAATGGGCAGCAAATTTGGAGAAGTCGAGCGTGACATGGAATCTTCTCCCTTGGCGAGCACACACGGTGGGATGACATCGGGCGTGGCATAACATTATCGCCCTTGGACATCATACATTGTCGGACTACGTCTGGCGTGGGATGCCATCATAGACCTTGGCCAACACACACAATCGGATGACCTCGACCATGGCAATGCCATCATTATTCTTTGAATGCAAACAAGGTCGAACGAAGTCGGGTGTGGCTTGCCATCATCGCCTTGGAAAGAATACACGAACAGACGACGTCGGGCGTGGCATGTTATCATCGCCCTTTGACAGTAGGCACGATCGGAGGATGTCAGGCGTGGCATGCCCACATGGACTTTGTTAAGAACACACGATCAGATAGCGTCGGGCATGGCATGACATCATCGCCATTAAGCAGCACACGCGGTCGGACAACGTCGGGCGCAGCATTACATCATCGCCATTGGGCAATACACGCAGTCGGACGACGTTAGGCGTGACATGACATCTTTGCCTTTTTATAGCACACACTATTTAACAACGTCGGGCGTGGCATGCCATCATCACCCTTGCACAACATACATGGTCGAACGACGTCCAGCGTGGAATGCCCGTATGTGCCATGGGCAGCACACACAGTCGGATGACATCAGGAGTGGCATGCCATTATCGCCATTGGGCAGCACACGTGGTCAGAAGATGTCAGGCGTTACATTCCATCTTCGCCCTTGGACAGAACACACGGTGAAATGACATCGGGCGTGGCATGCCATAATCGCCCTTGGACAACATACACAATCAGACTACGTAAGGCGTGGAATGCCGTCATAGCCCTTGGCCAGCACACACAGTAGGACGACGTTGGGTGTTGCAGTCCATCATCGCCCTTGGACAGCATACACAGGGTCAGAAATCGTTTGGCGTGGCATGTTATCATTACCCTTGGATTGCACACATCGTCGGACGACAGTTAGAGTGGCCAATCTAGTATCGCCTTGGGCTGCACAAACGGCCAGACGACGTCGAGCATTTAAGGGCCATCATTGCGCTTTGGAAAGCACCGACGGTTGGACGACGTTGATGTGGCATGCCATCATCGCCTTTGGACTGCACACACGGTGGGACTACGTCGGGCGTGGCCTTTCATCATTTCCCTAGGACAACATACACGGTCAGACAATGTTGGGCATGGCATTGTATCATGGCCCTTGGATAGCAAATACGACCGGACGACGTCGGCCGTGGCAGGCCATCATCGCCCCTTGACAACATACATAGAGAAGGATTATATTGGGCGTAGAATGCCATCATCGCCCTTGTAAAGCCCACACGGTAGGATGAAATCAGGTATGTCATGTTATCATCGCCCTTGGACTGCACACACGGTCGGATGACATTAGGCGTGGCAATGCTATCATCGCCCTTAGGCAGCACACATGGCGGGACGTCAAAGGGTGTTAAATGGCATTAATTCCCTTTAAACAACACACATATTTTAATGATATTGATGTGGAATGCACACACAATCGGACGAAGTCGGGTGTTATATGCCATCATTGCCTTAAGACACCACACACGATCGGACACGTCGGACATGGCATTCCCTTATGCCCTTCGACAACACACACTGTCCAATGACGTCGAGCATGGCATGAAATCACATCCATTGGGCAGGACGCGCCATCTTTTATCTTGTATAGCACACACAGTAGGACGACGTCAGGCGTGGCATGCCATCATCACCCTTGGACAGAAATGCGGTCAAAAAAATTCATGTGCGGCATACCATCATCACTTAGACTGCATACTCGGTCGAACGACATCGTGTGTGGCATGCCATAATCGCCCTTTGAATGCACACATGGTGGGACAACCTCGACCATGCCAATGACATTATCGCTATTGGAATGCACACAAGGTTGAACAACGTCGGGCGTAGTATGCTATCATTGCCCTTCGAAAGCATACACTATCGGAAGACGTCGAGCGTGGCATGTTATCATCTCCCTTGGATTCTACACACGGTCGGACGACGTTAGGTGTGGCAATGTTACCATCGCCCTTGGAAAGAACACACGGTCTAACAGCGTCGGGCGTGGTATTCCCATCATTGCCAGTAGGTAGCAAATTTGGAGAAGTCGAGCGTGACATGGCATCTTCTCCCTTGAAGAGCACACACGGTGGGATGACATCGGGCGTGGCATAACATTATCGCCCTTGGACAGCATACATTGTCGGACTACGTCTGGCGTGGGATGCCATCATAGCCCTTGGCCACCACACACAATCGGATGACCTCGACCATGGCAATGCCATCATTGCTATTGGAATGCAAACAAGGTCGAACGAAGTCGGGTGTGGCTTGCCATCATCGCCCTTGTAAAGCATACACGAACAGACGACGTCGCGCGTGGCATGTTATCATCGCCCTTTGACAGTAGGCACGATCGGAGGATGTCAAGCGTTGCATGCCTACATGGCCTTTGAGAAGAACACACGATCAGATAGCATCGGGCATTGAATGACATCATCGCCATTAAGCAGCACACGCGGTCAGACAACGTCGGGCGCAACATGCCATCATCGCCATTGGGCACCAAACGCAGTCGAACGACGTTAGGCGTTACATGACATCTTTGCCTTTTTATAACACTCACTGTTAAAAAACGTCGGGTGTGGCATGCCATCATCACCCTTGCACAAAAAACATGGTCGAACGACGTCCAGTGTTGAATGCCTGTATGTCCCATGGGAAGCACACACAGTCGAATGACATCGAGAGTGGCATCCCATTATCGCCATTGGGCAGCACACGCGGTCAGACGACGTCGGGCGTTACATGCCATCTTCACCCTTGGACAGAACACACAGTGAAATAACATTGGGCATGGCATGCCATAATCGCCCTTGGACAACATACACAATCAGACTACATAAGGCGTGGCATGTCATCATAGCCCTTGGCCAGCACACACAGTAGGACGACGTTGGGTGTTGCAGTCCATCATCGCCCTTGGACAACATACACTGGGTCAGAAATTGTTTGGAGTAGCATGTTATCATCACCCTTGGAATGCACACATCGTCGGACGATAGTTAGCGTGGCCAAGCTAGTATCGCCTGGGGCTGCACAAACGGACAGACAACGTCGAGCATTTAAGGGCCATCATTGCGCTTTGGACAGCACCGACGGTCGATCAACGTCGATGTGGCATGCCATCATCGCCTTTAGACTGCACACACGGTGGGACTACGTCGGGCGTGGCCTTCCACCATTGCCCTAGGACAACATACATGGTCAGACAATGTTGGGCGTGGCATTGTATCATGGCCCTTGGATAGCATATACGACCGTACGACGTTGGACATGGCAGGCCATCATCGCCACTAGACAACATACATTGAGAAGGATTATAATGGGCGTAGAATGCCATCATCGTCCTTGGACAGCACAAACGGTGGGATGACTTCAGGTGTGGCATGGCATTATCACCCTTGGAAAGCATAGACGGTCAGAGTATGTCAAGCGTGGCATGCCATCATGACCCTTGGCCACCACACACAGTATGTAGACCTCGACCGTGCTAATGCCATCATCCCTATTGGAATGCACACAAGGTTAAACAACGTCGGGCGTTGTATGATATCATTGCCCTTGGAAAGCATACACTATCGGACAACGTCGAGCGTGGCATGTTATCATCTCCCTTGGATTCTAAACACGGTCGTACGATGTTAGGCATGGCAATGCTACCATCGCCCTTGGGAAGCACACACGATCTGACGATGTCGGGCGTGGTATTCCCATCATTGCCAGTAGGCAGCAAATTTGGAGAAGTCGAGTGTGACATGGAATCTTCTCCTTTGGAGAGCACACACGGTGGGATGACATCGGGCGTGTCATAACATTATCGCCCTTGGACAGCATACATTATCGGACTACGTCTGGCGTGGGATGCAATCATACCCCTTGGCCAACACACACAATCGGATGACCTCGACCATGGCAATGTAGTCATTGCTCTTGGAATGCAAACAAGGTCGAACGAAGTCGGGTGTGGCTTGCCATCATCGCCCTTGGAAAGCATACACGAACATACGACGTCGGGCGTGGCATGTTATCATCGCCCTTTGACAGTAGGCACGATCGGAGGATGTCAAGTGTGGCTTGCCCACATGGCCTTTGGGAAGAACACACGATCAGATAGCGTCGGACATGGCATGACATCATCGCCATTAAGCAGCACACGCGGTCGGACAACGTCGGGCGCGGCATGCCATCATCGCCATTGGGCACCACACGCAGTCGGACGACGTTAGGCGTGACATGACATCTTTGCCTTTTTATAGCACACACTATTAAACAGCGTCGGGTGTGGCATGGCATCATCACCCTTGCACAACATACATGGTCGAACGACGTGCAGCGTGGAATGCCCGTATGTCCCATGGGCAGCACACACAGTCGGATGACATCGGGAGTGGCATGCCATTATCGCCATTGGGCAGCACACTTGGTCAGACGACGTCGGGCGTTACATGCTATCTTCGCCCTTGGACAGAACACACGGTGAAATGACATTGGGCGTGGCATGCCATAATCGCCCTTGGACAACATACACAATCAGACTATGTAAGGCGTGGCATGTCATCATATCCCTTGGCCAGCACACACAGTAGGACGACGTTGGGTGTTGCAGTCCATCATCACCCTTCGACAACATACACAGGGTCAGAAATCGTTTGGCGTGGCATGTTATCATCACCCTTGGATTGCACACATCGTCGGACGACAGTTAGCGTGGCCAAGCTAGTATCGCCTTGGGTTGCACAAACGGCCAGACGACGTCAAGCATTTAAGTGCATCATTGCGCTTTTGAAAACACCGACGGTCCGACGACGTCGATGTGGCATGCAATCATCGCCTTTGGACTGCACACACGGTGGGACTACATCGGGCGTGGCCTTTAATCATTGCCCTAGGACAACATACACGGTCAGACAATGTTTGGCGTGGCATTGTATCATGGCCCTTGGATAGCAAATACTACCGGACGACGTCGGCCGTGGCAGGCCATCATCGCCCCTGGACAACATACATAGAGAAGGATTATATTGGGCGTAGAATTCCATCATCGCCCTTGTAAATCCCACACGGTAGGATGAAATCAGGTATGTCATGTTATCATCGCCCTTGGACTGCACACACGGTCGGATGACATTACGCGTGGCAATGCTATCATCGCCCTTAGGCAGCACACATGGCGGGACGTCAAAGGGTGTTAAATGGCATTAATTCCCTTTAAAAAACACATATATTTTAATGATATTGACGTGGCATGTGATCATCGCCTTTTGACTACATACGGATAGACGACATTGGGCGTTGCATGCCATCATCACCCTTGTTCTGCACAAACGGCCCGACGTCGCTCGATAATGTGTTCTATCCAAGGGAGATGATAGCATGCAATGCCCGACATCGTCTAACCGTGTGTGCTTTCCAAGGCCGAAGATGGCATGTCGCGCCCATCGTAATCCGACAGCGTATGCTGCCCAATGGCAATAATTGCGTGCCACACCCAACTTTATCCGACCGCATTTTCTTCCCAAGGTCCATGCGGCCATGCCACGCCAAACGTCGTCCGATCGTTTGTGCTGTCCAAGGGCGATGATAACATGCCACACCCGACGTCGTCCAAATGTGTATGATTTCCAAGGGCGTTGACGGGATGTCAAGCCCGACGTTGTCCAACCCTGTGTGTTGCCCAAAGGCGATGATGGCATTTTATCATCGCCCTTTGACAGTACGCACGATCAGAGGATGTCAGGTGTGTCATGTGTACATGGCCATTGGGAAGAAAAAACGGTTGGATAATGTCGGGTGTGGCATGACATCATCGCCATTAAGTAGCACACGCGGTCGGACAACGTCGGTCGCAACATCCTATCATAGCCATTGGGCACCACACGAAGTTAAACGATGATAGGCATGACTAGTAATCTTTGCCCTTGGACTGCTTACACGATTGGACGACGTCGGGCGTGGCATGCCATCATCACCCTTGGACAACATACATGGTCGGACGACGTCCGGCGTGGAATGACCGCATGGCCCTAGGGTAGCACACATAGTCGGATGAGATCGGGCGTGGCATGCCATTTTCACCCTTGGACAGCATACACAATCATACTACGTAAGGCGTGGCGTGCCGTCAGAGCCCTTCGCCAGCACACACAATAGGACGATATTGGGCGTTGTAGTCCATCATCGCCCTTGGACAGCATACATACGGTAGGAAACCGTCGGGCATGGCATGCCATCATTGACCTTGGACAGCAGGCGCCGTCAGAAAACCACGGGCGTGACGTGCCATCTTTACCCTTGGACAGAACATACGGTGGGACGACAGCAGGCGTGGCATGCTATTATCTCCCTTGGAAAGAATACAGAGTTCGACGACGTCAGGCGTGGCATGCCATCATAGCCCTTGGAATGAAAACACGATCAGATGATGTCGGGCATGGCATGCTATCATCGGAATTGAACCACATACACAGGGTCGGACGACGTCAGGCTTGGCATGCCATCATCTCTCTTGGACAACATACATGGTAAGATGACGTCGGGTGTGCCATCCCATCAGCTCCCTTTGAAAGCATACACGATCGGACGTCGGGTGTGGCATGATATCATCGCCCTTGGACAAGACACAAGATTGGATGACGTCAAGCGAGGCATGCCCGCATAGCCCTTGGTTAAAACACACGGTCGGATGACGTTGAGCGTGCCATGACATCATCTCCCTTGGAAAACACCCACGATCGGGCTACGTGGGGTGTAGCATGCCATTATCGACCTTGAGCAGCACACACGGTTTGACAACGATGAGCGTAACATTCTATCTACGCACTTGGAAAGAAATCATGATCGAACGACGCCGGGCATGGCATGATATCATCGCCATTGGACAACACACACAATTGACATCTTAGGGCTCGGCATGCCCGCATAGCACTTGGGAAGGACACACGGTAGGATGACATGGGGTGTTGCATGCCATCATCACCCTTGGGAAGCACATGCCGTAGAACGACATCGGGCGTGGCATACCATTATTGCCCTTGGATAGCATAAATGATCGGAATACGTCAAGCGTAGCACGCCATCATTACCCTTGTCCTGCACCAACGTTAGGACGAAGTAGCGTGTGGTAGGCCAACATCGCCCTTGGATAGCATACATAGGGTCGGACAATGTCGGGCATGGCATGCCATCATCGCCCTTGGATAGCATACGCGATTGGATGATGTCGGGCATGAAATGTTATCATCACCCTTGGAATGCACACATGGTCTGGTGACGGTTAGCGTGGAAATGCTAGTATCTCCCTTGGGATGCACAAATTGCCAAACGACGTGGGGCGTTAACTGCCATCATTGCACTTTGGACTGCACCGACGATCGGACGACGTCAATGTGCATGCCATCATTGCCTTTGGGCTGCAACACGAATGGACGACGTCGGGCGAGGTAGACCATCATCGCCATTGTGCATCTCACACAGTTGGACGATGTTGGTCGTGGCAATTCCATCATCACCCTTGGAATGCACACACGATCGGACGACATAGGGCGTGGTAAGCCATCATTGCCCTTGGATTGCACACACGATCAGACACATTGGGCGTGGAATGCTCGCATGGACTTTAGGTAGCTCACAACTTCCAATGATGTCGAGCGTCACATGCTATCATCACCATTGGGTAGTACACGCGGTTGGACGACGTCAGGCATGACGCGCCATCTTTGCTCTTGGACTGCACACACGAGTGGATGACGTCGAGCGTGGCATGCCATAATTGCCTATGGACACAATACACGGTAGGATGTTGTCGTGCATGCCATGCCATCATCGTCCTTGGACCGCATACTCTTTCGGACGACATCGTGCGTCGCATGCCATCATCTCCCTTGGACTGCATACGCGGTCGGACTACGTCGAACGTGGCATGCCATTATGTCCCTTGGCCAGCACCCACGGTAGGATGAAGTCGAGCATGGAAGTCCATCATCACCCTTGGATAACATACATAGGGTCGTACAATGTCTGGCATGGCATGCCATCAACACCTTTCGATAGCATACGCGGTCAGATGATGTCTGGCGTGGCATGTTATCATCAACCTTCGACTGCACACATGGTCGGACGAAGGTTAGCATGGCAATTGTAGTATCACCTAGGGCTGTAAAAACAGCTAGACGATGCCGATCATTAAATGCTATCATTGCGCTTTGGACAACACTGAAGGTTGGACGAAGTCGATGTGGCATGCCATCATCGCCTTTGTACTGCACACAGGAATGGACGACGTCGGGCGTGGCAGGCCATCATCCCCCTTGTGCAGCTCACACAGTCAGACGATGTTGGTTGTGGTAATGCCATCATCGCCCTTGGAATGCACACAGAATTAGACGACGTCGGGTGTGGTGTGCCATCATTGACTTTGGATACCACACAGGATCGGACACGTCAAGCGTGACATGCCGGCATGCCCTTAGGCAGCACACATTGTCTGATGATGTCGAGTGTGGAATGCCATCATCACTATAGGCAGCACACGCGGTTGGACAACATCGGGCATGATGCGCCATCTTTGAACTTGTATAGCACACACAGTGGGACGACGTCAGGCATGGCATGCCATCATCACCCTTGGAAAGAATACTCGGTAAAAAAAAGTCATGTGCGGCATACCATTATCGCCCTTGGACTGCATACACGGTTGAACGACATCGGGCGTGGCATGTCATCATCGCCCTAGGACAACATACACGGTCGGACTACGTCGGGCGTGGCATGCCATAATCGTACTTGGAACGAACACACGGTCGGATGAAGTTTTGTGTGGCATTCCATCTTCAAAATTGTACAACATACAAAGGGTCGGACGATGTTAGGCATGGCATGCCATATAGCCCTTAGAGAGCATATATGGTCAGACAACGTCGAGCATGCCATGACATCATCGCCCTTGGAAAGCATATACGATCGGATGACCACGAGTGTGGCATGTTATCATTGCCCGTGGAAATCACAAACAATCAGACTACGATGGGCGTGGCATGCCCGCATGGCCCTTGAGCAGCACACACGGTCGATTGACTACGGGCGTAGCATGTCGTCATCTCCATTAGGCAGCACAGCTAGAGACGTCGAGCGTGAAAAGCCATCTTCGCCCTTGGACAGCATACACGGTGGGACGACTTCGGGCGGGGAATGTCATTATCACCCTTGGACAGCATACACGATTAGGCTACCGCAAGAGTGTCATGCAATCATCGCCCTTGGACAGAACGTGCGGTCAGACAATGTCGGGCGTGACGTGCCATCTTTTCCCTTGGACAACACATACGGTGTGACGACATCGGGCGTGGCATGCTATTAGCGCCCTTGGAAGGAATACACAGTTTGACGACGTCAGGCGTGGCATTCCATCATAGCCCTTGGAATGAAAACACGATCGGACTATGTCAGGTGTGACATGCCATCATCGCCCTTGGGCAATACTCACGGTCAGACAACGTCGAGCGTTGAATCCCATCATCACTTTTGGAAAGCATACACGATTGGATGACGTCGGGTGTGGCATGTTATCATCGCCTTGGATAGCACACACGATCGGACGACATCGGGCGTGGCATGGCCGCATGGACCTTGGAAAGCACACACCGTCTTATAAAGTCTGGCGTGGCATGCCATTATCGCCATGGTGCAGCACACGCGGTTGGATGACGACAAGCATGACCTGCCATCTTCGCCCTTGGATAGCACACGCGGTAAGACGATGTTAGGCGTTGCATGCCGTCATCTCCCTTGGATAAAATACATTATCGAACAACGTCGGGCGTGGAATTCCATCATCGCCCTTAGACTTCATAAATGGTCGGAAGACGTCGAGCATAGCATGGCATCATCGCCCTTGGAAAGAATATAACTTGGGCGTGACATGCCATCATCACCCTACGAATGAACACACAGTCAGATGATGTAGGGCATGGAATGCCATCATCGCAATTGGATAGCATACTAAAGGTTGAACGATGTCGGGCTTAGCATGCCATCATCGTCCTTGGAAAACATACATGGTAAGATGATGTTGGGCGTGCCATTCCATCATCGCCCTTGGAAAGCATACAGAATCAAACAAAGTCGGGTGTGGCATGTTATCATCGTCCTTGGATAACACAAACAATCGGAGGACGTCGGGTGTGGCTAGCCCACATGGCCCTTGTGCCGAACACACGATCAGATGACATCGATTGTGGCATACCATCATCGCCCTTGGACATCACACATGATCAGTCTATGTCGAGCGTGGCATGCCATCGTCGCCCTTGGGCAGCAAACATGGTCGGACAATGCCGGGCATAGAATCCTATCATCGCCCTTGGAAAGAATACACGATCGGACGACGCCAGGTGTGGCGTGTGATCAATGACCTTGGTCAGAACACACGATTGGACCACGTAGGGCATGACATGCTTACATGGTCCTTGTGCAGGACACACGATCGGATAGCATCGGGCGCGGCATGACAATATCACCATTGTACATCACAAACATTTGGACGATGTCAGGCGTTGTATGTCATCATTGCCCTTGGACTGCATACATGGTTTGACGACGTCAAGTGTGGTATGCCATCATCGCAATTGGACAGCATACATAGGGTCGGACGACGTCGGGGGTGGCATGCAATCATCGCCCTTGGACGGGACACACGATCGGAAACGTTAGGCGTTTCATACCATCATTGCACTTGGGCAGCACACACAGTTGGACTACATCGGGCGTGGAAAGCCATCATTTCCCTTGGACAGCAAAGACGTTCATACGACATCAGGCGTGGCATGTTATCATTGCCCATGGTCAATATACAGGGTTGGATGATGTCATCCGTGGCAATGCCATCATTGCCGTTGGATAGCATACACGATCTGACTACCTCGAGCATGGCATGACATCATGTCCCTTGGGCAGCACATACGGTAAGACGACGTCGGCCGTGCAATGCCATCATGTCCCTTGGAATGCACACACGATTGGACGTCATCGGGCTTGACATGCCATCATCTCCCTTTGAAAGCATACACCATCGGTTGACATCGGGCGTGAGATGTTATCATCGCCCTACGATAGCACACACGATCAAATGACATCGGGCGTGGGATGCCCGCATGGCCCTTGGGCTGCACTTATGGTGGGATGACGTCGAGCGTGGCATGCCATCATGGCCTTTGGCAAGCATACACGATCAGTCGACATCTGGTGTGGAAGGCCATCATCGCCCTTCGACAACATACACAGGGATGGACGACGTCGGGCATGGCATGCCATCATCTCCCTTGTCGGCCTTGGAAAGAATACACGGTAACACGACGTCGGGCGTGACATAACATTATCGCCCATGGACAGCATACACGGTAGGACTACGTCTGGCATGGCATGCCATAACGGCCCTTGGCCAGCACGCACGGTCGAACGACCGCGGCCGTGGCAATGTCATCATCGCTCTTGGAATACACACAAGGTTGAACGATGTCGGGCATGGCATGCCATCATTTCCCTTGGAAAGCATACACTATCGAACTACGTCGTGTATAGCATGTTATCATCGCCCTTGGAAAGCATACACGATTGGATGACGTCAGGCGTTTCATGTCATCATCGCCCTTGAGCAGTACACACGGTCGAGTGAATTCGCGCGTAGCATGCCATCATCGCCATTGGGCAGCACACACGGTTGGATGATGTCGGTCGTAGCATTCCATCATTGCCATTGGGCAGAAAATTTGGAGAAGTCGAGCGTGACATGCCATCTTTGCTCTTGGACAGCACACACGGTGGGAAGACGTCGGGCGTGGCATATTATTATCGCCCTTGACAACATACAAGGTCGAACTACGTCTGGAGTGTCATGCCATTATGGCTGTTGGCCAGCACACATGGTCAAACGACCTCGGCCGTGGCAATGCCATCATTCCTCTTGGAATGCACACAAGGTCGGGCATACATGATCAGAAGACGTCGGGCGTGCCATGTTATCATCACCCTTTGACAATACGCACGATCGGAGGATGTCAGGCGTGGCATGCCTAAATTTCCCTTGGGTAGAACACACGTTTCGATAATGTCAGGCGTGGCATTCCATAATTTCCATAAAGCAGCACATGCGGTCGGACGACGTCGTGCATGATACGCCATCTTTTCCCTGGGACAGCACACACGATCGGACTACGTCAAGCGTGGAATGCCATCATGACCCTTGGAAAGAACCCACATAAGGATGAAGTCGCGCGTGGTAGGCCAACATGGCCCTTGTACAACATACATTGGGTCGGACAATGTCGGGCATGCCATACCATCATCGCCCTTGGATACCATACGCAGTCAGATGACATCTGGCGTGGCATGTTATCATCACCCTTGGACAGCACACATGGTCGGCCGATGGTTAGCGTGGCAATGCTAGTATATCCCTTGGGCTGCAAAAATTTCCAGATGACGTGGGGCGTTAAATGCCATCATTGCACTTTGGACAACACCGACAGTCGGACGACATCAATGTGGCATGCCATCATTGTCTTTGGACTTGAACACAGATTGACGACGTCTGGCGAGGCAGGCCATCATTGCCCTTGTAAAGCTGACACAGTCGGACGATGTTGGCCGTGGCAATGCCATCATCGCCCTTGTAATGCACACACGATCGGACGACATCAGGTGTGGTATGCCATCATTGCCCTTGGATAGCACACACGATCAGACAAGTCGGGAATGGCATGCCCGCATGGCCTTTGGGCTGCACACAGTGTCCAATGATGTCGAGCGTGAAATGCCATCATCACCATTGGGTAGTACACGCGGTTGGACGATGTCGGGCATGACACGCCATCTTTTCTCTTGGACACCACACACGATTGGACGACGTCGGGCGTGGCATGCCATCATCGCATATGGACACAATACACGGTCGGACGATGTCGTGCGTGCCATGCCATCATCGTCCTTAGACAGCATACTTGGTCAGACGACATCGTGTGTGGCATGCCATCATCGCCCTTTGACTTCACACACGATCGGAAACGTCGATCGTGGAATGCCCGCATGGACCTTAGGCAGCGCACACAGTCGGATGATGTCGAGCGTGTCCTTCCATTATCACCATTGGGAAGCACACGCGGTCGGACGATGTCGGGAATGATACGCCATCTTTTCCCTGGGACAACACACACGACCGGACTACGTCAAGTGTTGAATGCCATCATGACCCTTGGCAAGCACCCACATAAGGATGAAGTCGCGCGTGGCAGGCCAACATCGCCCTTGGACAACATACATTGGGTCGGACATTGTCGGGCATGCCATACCATCATCGCCAATGGATACCATACGCAGTCGGATGACGTCTGGCGTGGCATGTTATCATCACCCTTGGACAGCACACATGGTCGGGCGACGGTTAGCGTGGCAATGCTAGTATATCCCTTGGGCTGCAAAAATTTCCATACGACGTGGGGCGTTAAATGCCATCCTTGCACTTTGTACAGCACCGACAGTCGGACGACGTCAATGTGGCATGCCATCATCGCCTTTGGAATGTAACACGGATTGACAACGTCTGGCGAAGCAGGCCACTCATCGCCCTTGTGCAGCTGACGCAGTCGGATGATATTGGTTGTGGCAATGCAATCATCGCCCTTGGAATGCACACACGATCGGACGACATCAGGCGTGGTATGCCATCATTGCCCTTAGATAGCACACACGATCGGACAAGTCGGGCATGGAATGCCCACATGGCCTTTGGGCAGCACACAGTGTCCAATGATGTCGAGCGTGAAATTCCATCATCACCATTGGGTAGTACACGCGGTTGGACAATGTTGGGCATGACGCGCCATCTTTGCTCTTGGACAGCACACACGATTGTACGACGTCGGGCGTGGCATGCCATCATCGCATATGGACACAATACACGTTCGGACGATGTCGTGCGTGCCATGCCATCATCGTCCTTAGAATGCATACATGGTCAGACGACATCGTGTGTGGCATGCCATCATCGCCCTTTGAATGCACACACGATCGGAAACGTCGGGCATGGCATGCCCTCATGGACCTTAGGCAGTGCACACGGTCGGATGATGTCGAGCGTGTCCTTCCATTATCACCATTTGGCAGCACACGCGGTCGAACGACGTCGGGCATAACACACCATCTTTTCCCTTGGACAGCAGACACGATCGGACGACGTCAGCCATGACATTCAATCATCATCCATGGACACAATACACGGTCGGACTATGTTGTGTGTGGAATGCCATCATCGCCCTTGGATTGCATACTCGATTGAACAACATCGGGCTTGGCATGCCATCATCGCCCTAGAACTACATACACGGTTGGACTTCCTTGGTGTTGGCATGCCATCATTGCCATTGGAACAAACACGCGGTTTGATGAAGTTGAGTGTGGCATGCCATCATCACAATTGGACAGCACACAAAGGGTCAGACGACGTTAGGCATGGCATGCCATATCGCCCTTGGAAAGCATATATGGTCAGACGACGTTGAGAGTTCCATGCCATGATCGCCCTTGGAAAGCATACACGATCGGATGACCTCGAGTGTGGCATGTAATCATCTCCTTTAGACATCATAAACGATCAGACTACGATGGGCGTGGCTTGCCAGTATGGCACTTGGGCAGCACACACGGTCGAACGACCTCGGCCGTGGCAATGCCATCATTGCTCTTGAAATGCAAAAAAGGTCGAATGACGTCGGGCGTGGTATGCTATCGTTGCCCTTGGAAAGCATATACTATCAGACAACGTCTCGCGTGGCATGTTATCGTCACCCTTGAACTGCACACATGGTCAGGCGACGATTAGCGTGGCAATGCTAGTATCTCCCTTGGGCTGCACAAATTGCAAGACGACGTGGGGAATTAAATGCCATCATTGCATTTTGGACAGCACTGACGGTTTGACGACGTCAATGTGACATGCCATTATCGCCTTTGGACTGTAACACGGATGGATAACGTCTGGCAAGGCAGGACATCATCGCCCTTGTGCAGCTGACATAGTCGGACGATGTTGGCCGTGGCAATGCTATCATCGCCCTTGGAATGCACACACGATCGGCATCATCGGGCGTGGTATGCCATCAATGCCCTTGGATAGCACACACGATCGGACACGTCGGGCATGGCATGCCTGCATGGACTTTGGGAAGCACACATCATCCAATGATGTTGAGCGTGACATGCCATCATTACCATTGTGCAGTACACGAGGTTGGACGACGTCGCGCATGACACTCATCTTTGCTCTTAGACAGCACACACTATTGGACGACGTTGGGCGTGGCATGCCATCATTGCCTATGGACACAATACATAATCATACGATGTCCTTGGCATGCCATGATCGTCTTTGGAATACATACTCGGTCGAACGACATCGTGCGTGGCATGCCATCATCGCCCTTGAACTGCATACGCGGTCGGACTACGTCGATCGTGGCATGCGATCATCGCACTTGCAACGAACAAATGGTCAGATCAAGTAGGGTGTGGCATGCCATCATCGCCTTTTCATAACCCACACGTTCGGACGACGTCGGGCGTGGCATGCCATTATTGCCCTTAAATAGCAAACACGGTCGGACTACGTCAAGCGTAGCATGCCATCATGACCCTGGTCCAGCACCCACAGTAAGACTAAGTCGCGCATGGAAGGCCATCATCGCCCTTGGACAACATACATATGGTCGTATTATGTCGGGCATGGCATGGCATTATCGCCCTTGGATAACTTACGCGGTCGGATGACGTCTGGCGTGGCATGTTATCATCACCCTTGGACTGCAAACATGGTCGGACGAAGGTTAGCGTGGCCATGCTAGTATCGCCTTGGGTTGTACAAATGGCTAGACGACGTCAAGCATTAAATGCCATCATTACGCTTTGGACAGCACCGACGGTCGGACGATGTCGATGTGGCATGCCATCATCGACTTTGGACTGCAAACACGGATGGACGATGTTGGGCGTGGCAGGCCATCATCACCCTTGTGCAGCTCACACAGTCGGACGAAGTTATCCGCGGTCATGCCATCATCGCCCATGGAATGCACACACAATCGAATGAAGTCGGGTGTGGTATGCCATCATTGCCTTTGGACACCACACACGATTAGACACGTCAGACGTGGCATGTCAGCATGCCCTTAGGCGGCACACACTGTCCGATAACGTCGGGCGTGGCATGACATCATCACCATTGGGCAGCACACACTTTTGGACAATGTCGGGCATGATACGCCATCTTTGCTCTTGCATAGCACACACAGAAGGACAACGTCACGCGTGGCATGCCATCATCGCCCTTGGACATAATACTCGGTCAAAAAAAGTCATGTGTGGCATACCATCATCGCCCATGGACTGCATACACGGTCGGATTACCTCGGTGGTGGCATGCCATCATCGCCCTTGGAACGAACACACGGTTGGATGAAGTCGGGTGTGGCATGCCATCATCACAATTGGACATCATACAAAGGGTCGGACGACGTTAGGCATGGCATGCCATATCGCCCTTGGAAAGCATATATGGTCAGACGACGTTAAGAGTGCCATGCCATCATCGCCCTTGGAAAGCATACACAATCGGATGACCTCTACTGTGGAATGTTATCATCGTATTTGGACAGCACAAACGATCAGACTACGATGGGTGTGGCATGCTAGTATGGTCCTTGGGCATCACACATGGTCGGACAACCTCGGCCGTGGCAATGCTATCATTGCTCTTGGGAAGGAAACAAGTTGAACTACGTCGGGCGTGGTATGCTATCATTGCCCTTGGAAAGCATACACTATCTGACGACGTCTAGCATGGCGTGTTATCATCACCCTTGGACTGCACACATATTCAGACGACGGTTAGCGTGGCAATGCTAGTAATTCCCTTGGGGTGCTCAAATTGCAAGACAACGTGAGGCGATAAATGCCATCATTGCACATTGCAGTTTGCACAGCACCGACGGTCAAATGACGTCAATATGGCGTGCCATCATTACCTTTGGATTGCAACACAGATGGACGACGTCTTGCGAGGAAAGCCATCATCACCCTTGTGCAGCTAACACAATCGAACGATGTTGGCCGTGGCAATGCCATCATCGCCCTTGGAATGCACACACGACCGGACGACATCAGGCGTGGTATGCCATCATTGCCCTTTGATTGCACCAACGATCGGACACGTCAGGTATGGCATGCCCGCATGGCCTTTGGGCAGCACACAACATCCAATGATGTCGAGCGTGACATGCAATCATCACCATTGGGCAGTACACACGGTTGGACGATGTCATCCGTGGCATGCCATCATTGCCTATGGACACAATACATGGTCGGACGACATCGTGCGTTGCATGCCATCATCGCCCTTGAACTGCATACGCGGTCGGACTACATCGATCGTGGCATGCCATCATCACCCTTGGAACGAACACACGGTCGGATGAAGTCGGGTGTGGCATGACATCATCGCTTATGGACAGCACACACGGTCGGACGACGTCGGGCGTGGCATGCCATTATTTCCCTTAAATAGCATACACGTTCGGACTACGTCAAGCGTGGAATGCCATCATGACCCTTGGCCAGCACCCACGGTAGGACAAAGTCGCGCATGGCAGGCTATCATCACCTTTTGACAACATAATTAGGATCGTATTATGTAGGGCATGTCATGCCATCATCGCCCTAGGATAGCATACGCGGTCGGATGAAGTTTGGCATGACATGTTATCATCGCCCTTGGACTACAAACATGGTCGGACAAAGGTTAGCGTGGCCATGCTAGTATCGCCTTGGGCTGTACAAACGGCTAGACGATATCAAGCATTAAATGCCATCATTACATTTTAGCCAGCACCGATGGTCGGACGATGTCGATGTGGCAGACCATCATCGCATGTGGAATTCACACATGGATGGACGACTTTGGGCGTGGCAGGCCATTATCGCCCTTGTGCAACTCACACAGTCGGACAATGCTATCCGCGGTAATGCCATCATCGCCCTTGGAATGCACACACAATTGGACAAAATTGGGTGTGGTAAGCCATCATTACCTTTAGACACCACACACGATCGTACATGGCATGCCCTCATGCCCTTAGGCAGCACACACTGTCCGATGACGTCGAGCGTGGCATGCCATCACCACCATTGGGCAGCACACGCGGTTGGACAACGTTGGGCAGGATGCGCCAGCTTTGCTCTTGAATAGCATACACAGCAGGACGACGTCAGGCGTGGCATGCCATCATCGCCCTTGGACAGAAACTCGGTCAATAAAAGTCATGCGTGGAATACCATCATCGTCCTTAGACTGCATACTCGGTCGAAAGACATCGTGTGTGGCATGCCATAATCGCCCTTGGACTGCACACACGGTGGGACGACTTCGGGTGTGGCATGGCATTATCACCCTTGGACAGCATAGACGGTCAGACTATGTCAAGCGTGGCATGCTATCATGGCCCTTGGCCAGCACACAGAGTATGACGACCTCGACCGTGCCAATGCCATCATCGCTATTGGAATGCACACAAGGTTGAACGACGTCGGGCGTGGTATGCTATCATTACCCTTGGAAAGCATACACTATCGGACTATGTCGAGCGTGGCATGTTATCATCTCTCTTCGATTGCACACACGGTCAAACGATGTTAGGCGTGGCAATGCTACCATCGCCCTTGGGAAGCACACACGGTCTGACGACGTCAAGCGTGGAATTCCATCATTGCCAGTGGGCAGCAAATTTGGAGAAGTCAAACGTGACATGGCATCTTCCCCCTTGGAGAGCACAAACGGTGGGATGACGTCAGGTGTGGCATAACATTATTGCCTTTGGATAGCATACACGGTCGGACTACGTCTAGCGTGGGATGCCATCATGTCCCTTGGACAGCACTCATAGTCGGACGACCTCGGCCGTGGCAATGCCATCATTTCTCTTGGAATGCAAACAAGATCGAAAGACGTCGGGTGTTGCATGCCATCATCGCGCTTGGAAAGCATACACGAACAAACGACGTCGGGCGTGGCATGTTATCATCGCCCTTTAACAGTAGGCCCGATCAAAGGATGTCAGGCGTGTCATGCCCACATGGCTTTTGGGAAGAACACACGATCAGATAGTGTCGGTCATGTAAGGACATCATCACCATTAAGCAACACATGCGATCGGACACTGTCAGGCGCAGCATGCCAATATCTCCATTGGGCACCACACGCAGTCGGACGACGTTAGGCGTGACATGACATATTTGCCATTTTATAGCACACACTATTAAACAACGTCGGGTGTGGCATGCCATCATCACCCTTTCACAACATACATGGTCGAACGACGTCATACGTGGAATGCCCGCATGTCCCATGGGAAGCACACACAGTTAGATGACATCGGGAGTGTCATGCCATTATCTCCATTGGGCAGCACACGTGGTCAGACGACGTTGGGCGTGACATGCCATCTTCGCCCTTGGACAGCACACACGGTGAAATGACGTCGGGCGTTGCATGCCATAATCTCCCTTGGACAACATATACAATCAGACTACGTAAGGTGTTGCATGCCGTCATAGCCCTTGGCCATCACACAGTAGGACGAAGTTGGTTGTTGCAGTCCATCATCGCCCTTGGACAGCATACAGGGAAGAGAAATTGTCTGGCGTGGCATGTTATCATCACCCTTGGATTGCACACATCGTCGGACGAGACTTAGTGTGGCCAAGCTAGTATTGCCTTGGGCTGCACTAACAGCCAGACGACGTCGAGCATTTAAGGGCCATCATTGCGCTTTGGACAGCACCGACGGTCGGACGACGTCGATGTGGCATGCCATCATCGCCTTTGGACTGCAGACACGGATGGACCTCGCCGGGCGTGGCAGGCCATCATCGCCCATGTGTAGCTCACTCAGTCGGACAATGTTGGTCGTTGCAATGCCATCATCGCCCTTGGAATGCACACACAATTGGATGCATCGGGCATGGTATGCCATCATTTCCCTTAGACACCACACACGATTGGACACATCGGGCGTTGCATGCCTGTATGGCCCTTGGGAAGTACACACTATCCGATGACGTCGAGCGTGGCATACCATCATCACCTGGGGCAGCAGACACGGTTCAACAACGTTGGGCATTCCATGCCATCATCGCCCTTGGAAAAAATACTCATTTGAAATATATCGTGCGTGGAATATCATCATCGCCCTAGGACTGCATACACGGTTGAACGACATCAAGCGTAGCATGCCATCATCTCACTTGGATAGCATACACGGTCGGACTACGTCGGGTGTGGCATGCCATAATCGTACTTGGAACGAATACACGGTCGAATGAAGTTGGGCCTGGCATGCCATTATCAGAATTGAACAACATACAAAGGGAAGGAAGACGTAGTGTGTGGTAGGCCATCATTGCCCTTGGACAGCATACACAGGGTCGGACAATGTCGGGCGTGCAATGCCATCATTGCCCTTGGATAGCATACACGGTCGGACGGCGTCTGGCGTGGCATTTAATCATCACCCATGGATTGAACACATGGTTGGACGATGGTTAGTCTGGCAATTCTATCATTGCCATTGGTATCCACAAAAGACAGACTACGTCGGGCGTTAAATGCCATCATTGCCTTTTTAACAGCACAAATGGTCGGTCGACGTCAACGTGGAATGCTATCATGGCCTTTTAACAGCAGAAAAGAATGAACGATGTCGAGCGTGTCATGCCATCATCTCCCTTTTGATGCACACACGGTTGGATGATGTTGGCCGTTGCAACTCCATCATCACCCTTGGAATGCACACACAATCAGACGACGTCAGGCGTGGTATGCCATTATTGCCCTTGGATAGCACACACGTTCGGACACTTCAGGCATGGCATGCCGTCATGGCCTTAGGCAGCACACACGGTCGGATGACGTCAGGCGTGGCCTTCCATCGTCACCATTGGGCAGCACACGCGGTCGGACGACATCGGGCATGACACGACATCTTTTCCCTTTGAAAGCACACACGATCGGACGACGTCGACTGTGGCATTCCATCATCTCCTATGGACACAATATACGATCGGACAATGTTGTGCGTGGCATGCCATCATCGCCCTAGGATTGCATACTCCATCGAACGACATCGGGCGTGGCATGCCATCATCGACCTCTAACTGCATACACGGCAGGACTACCTCGGTCGTGAAATAACATCATCGCCCTTGGAACAAACACATGGTCGGATGAAGTCGGGTGTGGCGTGCCATCATCACAATTGGACAACATTCAAAGGGTCGGACGACGTTAGGCATGGCATGCCATATCGCCCTTGGAAAGCATATATGGTCACACGACGTCGAGCATGCCATGCCATCATCTCCCTTGGAGAGCATACACGATCGGATGACCTCGAGTGTGGCATGTTATCATCGCCCTTGGAAAGCAGAAACGATCAGACTACGATGGGTGTGGCATGGCAGTATGGCCCTAGGGCAGCACAGACGGTCGGTTGACTACGGGCGCAGCATTCCATCATCGCCATTGGGAAGCACATTCAGAGACGTCGAGCGTGACATGACATTATCTCCATTAAGCAGCACACGCGGTCGGACAATGTCGGGCGCAACATGCCATCATCTCCATTGGGCACCACACGCAGTCGAACGACGTTATGCGTGACTTTTCATCTTAGTCCATTGGACTGCACACACAATTGGACGACGTCGAGAGTGGCATGCCATCATCACCCTTGGACAACATACATGGTCGGACGACATCTGGCGTGGAATGACCGCATGGTCCTTGGGCATCACACACAGTCGGATGACATCGGGCGTGGCATGCCATTATCACCCTTGGACAGCACACACAATCAAACTACGTAAGGCATGTCATAGCATCATAGCCTTTGCCCAGCACACACAGTAGGATGACGTTGGGTGTTGCAGTGCATCATCTCCCTTGGACAACATACAGAGGGTTGGAAACAGTCGGGCGTGGCATGCCATCATCGCCTTTGGACAGCACGTGCGGTCAGACAACGTCGGGCATGACATGCCATCTTTACCCTTGGACAACACATAGGGTGGGACAACATCGTCGTGGCATTCTATTATCTCCCTTGGAGAAAATACACAATTGGAAGACGTTAGGCGTGGCATGCCATCATATCCGTTAGAATGAACACACAATCAGATGATGTCGGGCATGGCATGCCATCATCGCAATTAGACCACATACACAGGGTCAGACGACGTTTGGCTTGGCATGCCATCATCTCCCTTGGACAGCATACACGGTAAGACGACATCGGGCGTGCCATTACATCAGCTACCTTTGAAAGCATACACGATCATACGACGTAGGGTGTGGCATGATATCATTGCCCTTGGACAAGACAAAAGATTGGAAGACGTCAGGCGTGGCATGCCCGCATAGCCCTTGGTTAGCACACACAGTTGGATGACATCGACTGTGGAATGACATCATCGCCCTTGGACAACACACACGATCGGGCTACGTCGGGTGTAGCATGCCACCATCGACCTTGAGCAGCTCACACGGGCGGACAACGTCGGGCATTGCATCCCATAATCGCACTTGGAAAGAAATTATGATCGAACGACGTAAGGCATGGCATGATATCATCGCCTTTGGAAAGCTCACACTATTGGACATCGTAGGGCTCGCCATGCCCGCAAAGCCCTAGGGAAGGTCAAACAGTAGGATGACATGGGTGTGGCATGCCATCATCGCCCTTGGGAAGCACACAGGTCGGATAACGTCGGGCGTGGCTTACCATCATCGCCTTTACGAAACACACACAGTGGGGCGATGTCGGGCGTGCCATGCCATAATTGCCCTTGGATACTATAAACGATCGGACAACGTAAAGCATGGAATGCCATCATGACCCTTGTCCTGCACCCACGGTATGACGAAGTCACCCGTGGCAGGCCAACATCGCCCTTGGACAGCATACATAGGGTCGGACAATGTCTGGCATGCCATGCCATCATCGCCCTTGGATAGTATACGCAGTCGGATGACGTCTGCATTGGCATGTTATCATCACCGTTGGGCCGCACACATGGTAAGGCGACGGTTAGCGTGGCAATTCTAGTATCTCCCTTGAGGTGAACAAATTGCCAGACGACGTGGGGCGTTAAATGCCATTATGGCACTTTGGACAGCACTGACGGTCGGATGACGTTAATGTGGCATGCCATCATTGCCTTTGGACTGCAACACGGATTGACGACGTCTGGCGAGGCAGGCCACTCATCGCCCTTGTGCAGCTGATGTAGTCGGACGATATTGGTTGTGGCAATGCAATCATCGCCCTTGGAATGCACACACAATCGGATGAATCGGGCATGGTATGCCATCATTGCCCTTAGATACCACACACGATCGGACACGTCGAGCGTGGAATGCTCTCATGGCCCTTAGGCAGCACACACTGTCTGATTACGTCGAGTGTGGCATGCCATCATCACCTTGGGCAGCACATTGGACAACGTCGGGCATGATGCGCCATCTTTTCTCTTAGATAGCACACATGGTGGGATGATGTCGGGCATGTCATGCCATCATCGCCTATGGACACAATACACGGTCGGACGATGTCTTGCGTACCACGCCATCATCGTCCTTAGACTGCATAATCGGTCGGACGACATTGTGTGTGGCATGCCATCATCGCCCTTGGACTACACACACGATCGTACATGTAGAGAATGGAATGACCGCATGGCCCTTAGGTAACGCACACGGTCGGATGATGTCGGGCGTGTCCTTCCATCATCACCATTAGGAAGCACACGCGGTCAGACGACGTCGGGCATGACACGCCATATTTTCCTTTGGACAGCACACACGATCGAACGACGTTGGCCATGGCATTCCATCATCGCCTATGGACACTACACGGTCGGACGATGTCGTGCGTGGCATGCCATCATCATCCTTGAAAAGCATATATGGTAAGACGACGTTGAGCATTCCATGCCATCATCGCACTTGGAAAGCATACACGATCTGATGACCTCGAGTGTGGCATGTTATCATCACGATTGGACAACACAAACGATCATACTACGATGGACGTGGCATGCCAGTATGGCCCTTGGGCAGCACACACGGTCAGTTGACTAGGGGTGTAGCATGCCATTATCACCATTGGCAGCACATTCAGAGACATCGAGCATGACATGCTATCTTCCCACTTGGACAGCACACACGGTGGGACGACTTCTAGCGTGGCATGTCATTATCACCCTTGGATAGCATAGACGGTCAAACTACGTCAAGCGTGGCATGCCATCATGGCCCTTGTCCAGCACATATAGTCGGACGACCTCGGCTGTGCCAATGCCATCATCACACTAGGAATGCACACAAGGTTGAACGATGTCGGGCGTGGCATACTATCATTGCCCTTGGAAAGCATACACTATCGGAAGACGTCGAGCGTGACATGTTATAATCTCCCTTGGATTGAACACACGGTCAGACGATGTTAGGCTTGGCAATGCTACCATCTCCCTTGGGAAGCAAACACAGTCTGACGACGTCGGGCGTAGCATTACATCATTAACAGTGGGCAGCAAATTTAGAAAAGTCGAGCGTGACATGGCATGTTCTCCCTTGGAGAGCACACACGGTGATATGACGTCGGGCGTGGAATAACATTATCGCCCTTGGACAGCATACACGGATGGACTACGTCTAGCGTGGGATACCATCATGGCCCTTAGCCAGCACACACTGTCGGATGACCTCGGCCGTGGCAATTCCATCATTGCTCTTGGAATGCAAAAAAGGTCGAACGACGTTGGGTGTGGCATGCCATCCCTGCCCTTGGAAAGCATACACGATCAGACGACGTCGGGCGTGGCATGTTATCATCGCCCTTTGACAGTAAGCACGATCGGAGGATGTCAGGCGTGGCATGCACACATGGACATTGGGAAGAACACACGGTCATATAACTTCGGGCGTGGCATGAAATTATCGCCATTAAGAAGCACACACGTTCGGACAACGTCGGGCACAGCATGCCATCATCGCCATTGGGAACCACACGCAGTCGGACGACGTTAGGCGTGACATGCCATCTTTGCCTTTGTACAACACACACGATTGAACAGCGTCGGATGTGGCATGCCATCATCACCCTTGGACAACGTACATGGTCGAACGACATCCGGCGTGGAATGCCTGCATGTCCCTTGGGTAGCACACACAGTTGGATGACATCGGGAGTGGCATGCCATTATCGCCATTGGGCAGCACACGTGGTCAGACGATTTAGGCGTTACATTCCATCTTATCCCTTGGATAGCACAAACGGTGAAATGAAGTCGGGCATGGCATGCCATAATCGCCCTTAAACAACATACACAATCCGACTATGGAAGGCGTGGCATGCCGTCATAGCCCTTGGCTAGAACACAAGGTAGGACAATATTGGGTGTTGCAGTCCATCATCGCCCTTGGACAACATGCACAGGGTCGGAAAATGTCAGGCGTGGCATGCCATCATCTCCCTTGGACAGCACGCAAGGTCAAACAACGTCGGGCGTGATGTGCCATTTTTGCCCTTGCACAGCACATACGGTTGGATTACATCGGGCGTGGCATGACATTATCTCCCTCAAAAAGAATACATAATCGTACGACATCGGGCATAGAATGCCATCATCGCCCTTAGACTAAATACACAATCGAATGATGTTAGGCATGGCATGCCATCATCGCCCTTAAATAGCATATGCAGTCGGATGACGTCTAGCGTGGCATGTTATCATCACTCTTAGACCCCACACATGGTCGGGCGACGGTTAGCGTGGCAATGCTAGTATCTCCCTTGGGATGCACAAATTGCAAGACGACGTGGGGCGTTAAATGCCATCATTGCACTTTGGACAGCACCGACGGTCGGACGATATCAATGTGGCATGCCATCATCGCCTTTGGACTGCAACACGGATGGACAAAGTCTGGCGAGGCAGGCCATCATCGCCCTTGTTCAGCTGACACAGTCGGACGATGTTGGCCGTGGCAATGGCATCATCGCCCTTGGAAGGCACACACAATCGGACGACATCGGGCTTTGTATACCATCATTGCCCTTGGATAGCACACACGATCAGAAAAGTCTGGTATGGACGCAGATGGACGACATCGGGCAGTACATGCAGATGGACGACGTCGGGCATGACGCTCCATCTTTGCCCTTGGACAGCACACATGATTGGACGACGTCGGGCGTGGAATGCCATCATCGGCTATGGACCACATACACGGTCGGACGATGTCGGGCGTTGCCATGCCACATCGTCCTTAGACTGATTTTACTCGATGTCGAGCGACATCGTGTGTGGATGACATTAATCGCCCCTTGTGACTGCACACACGGTGGGACGACTTTGGACGTGGCATGGTATATCACCCTTGGACAGCATAGTACGGTCAGGGGACTATGTTAAGCGTGGTATGCCATCATGGACCTTGGCCAGCACAAACAGTATGACGACCTCGACCATGCCAATGCCATCATTGCTATTGGAATGCACAAAAGGTTGAACGAAGTCGGGCGTGGTATGCTATCATTTCCCTTTGAAAGCATACACTATTAAACGACGTCGAGCGTTGCATATTATCATCTCCCTTGGATTGCACACACGGTCGGACGACGTTAGGCGTGGCAATTCTACCATCGCCCTTGGGAAGCAGACACAGTCTGACGACGTCAGGCATGGTATTCCATTATTGTTTGTGGGCAGCAAATTTTGAGAAGTCGAGTGTGACATGGCATCTTCTACCTTGGAGAGCACACACTGTGGGATGACGTCGAGCGTTGCATAACATTATCGCCCTTGGACAGGATACACGGTCGGACTATCTCTGGATTGGGATGCCATCATGGCCCTTGGACAGCACAAATAGTCAAACAAACTCGGTTGTGGCAATGCCATCATTGCTCCTGGAATGCAAACAAGGTCGAACGATGTCTGGTGTGGCATGCCATCATCTCCCTTGGAAAGCATACACGAACAGACAACGTCAGGCGTCTGTTCATCGTGATGCATCGCATACGCCTTGACGAGCTAAGGCAAGCTGACAGAGCGCGAAAGAATGTCAGATTGAGATATACGCGTGGATGCATGCGCACAACATGGCATTGGGAAGACACAAAGGTCAGAATAAACATAGAGCGGGCGTGGGCGGCATGAGAATCATCGCCAAGGCTTAAGCCAGCACACGTGGTGTCGAACAAATCGGGAGTCACGCCATAATCGCCATTGGGCACCACACACATTCGACGACGTTAGGAGGTACAAGGACATTCTTTTCCCTTTGATAGAAACACACTAAACAATGTTGGGTGTGGAATGCCACATTAACTTGGACAAATACATGGTGAACGAGTCCGGAGTCTGGGTGGAATGCCCGCAATGTTCTACCGATGGGCAGCCACATACAGTCGGATGAATCGGGAGTTGGATGAAATTAGTGGCATTTGTAGGCAGGCACACCGTGGTAGCGATGTCGGGCGTGTTGCATATTTGCCTTGGGACGCACAAACGGTTGAACTGACATCGGGAGTGGCATGCCATAATCACCCTGGACACATACGCACAACAGACTACGTAATACGGAGTGGGATGTGCGATCATAGCCCTTGGCCGAACGACCATAGTAGGGATGACAATGGGTGTTGGTTGCAGCTTCCATCATCGACATTTGGGATTAGATTACACAGGGTCGGAAATAGTCTGCAGTGGCATGTATCTCACACCCTTGGAGTTTCACACCATCGTCTCGGCATGATGAAATTTAGCGTTCCCAAGTACTAGAGGGCATCGCCTTGGGAGTGCACTAAACGGATAGACGACATTGAGCATTTAATTCCATCAGGGCACTTTGAAACGCATGTAGGACGGTCAGGACGAATACAGGGGCTGAGATTGTGGCATGACATCATCGCCTTTGGAATTCCACACACGGCAGTGTGATGGCGACGGACGTCGGCGGCGGGGCAGGACATCATCGCCCTTGTGTAGCTCGAACAGTCGGATGATGTTGGCCGTGGCAATGCCATCATCGCCCTTGCAATGCACACACAATCGGATGCATCGGGCATGGTATGCCATCATTGCCCTTAGACACCACACACGATCGGACACGTCGGCCGTGGCATGCCCGCATGGCCCTTGGGCAGTACACACTATCTAATGACGTCGAGCGTGGCATTCCATCATCACCTTGGGCAGCACACACGGTTGGACAACATCAGGTATGATGCACCATCTTTGCTCTTGCATAGCACACACGGTGGGATGACCTCGGGCGTGGCATGCCATCATCTCCCTTTGGACAGAATACTCAGTTGAAAGACATCGTGCGTGGAATACCATCATCACCCTTGGACTGTATACACGGTTAAATGACATCAAGAGTAGCATGCAATCATTTCCCTTGGATAGCGTACACGGTCAAACTATGTCGGGTGTGGCATGCCATAATCGTACTTGGAATGAACACACGGTCGGATGAAGTTGGGTGTGGCATGCCATCATCAAAATTGAGCAACATACAAAGGGAAGTAGGACATCGTTTGTGGTAGGCCATCATCGCCCTTGGACAGCATACACAGTGTCGGATAATGTCGGGCGTGCAATGCCAATATTGCCCTTGGATAGCATACACGGTCGAACGACGTCTGGCGTGGCATGTAATCATCACCCTTGATGAACCACAGGTTTGGACGCATTTAATAGGTCTCTGGCAATGACTTTACTAATTATCCTTGGGCTCCTCAAAAGACGGACTATGTCGGGCGTTCAATGCCATCATTGCCCTTTGGACAGCACAGACGATCGATCGACGTCAATGTTGAATGTTATCATCATCTTTTAACTACACACGACAATGAACGATGTCGAGTGATATACCGTGATTTCACAGTATTATTAATACTTTTTCCTTAAGTTTAGTGTGTCAAAAATCCTTTTGTGCTAATTTTTATATAAGTTTCTATTTATTTTTGGCAGGCAAGGAAATATGTCAAAGTGAAGGCGGAGATTTGAGGGACAAATTACAGAAGAGAAGAGTCGACTACGGAGCATATGACGGTCTGTCGTGCTTGTGACGGTCCGTAGGTGGCAGCATAGCGAAGGCTGCTGAAAGAAGATGGGGAAGGTCGGACCAAGTTGGGTTTGCGAAGTTTGACGCGTCCGTCGTGTTTATGATGGTCCATCGTGCAGGTTTTGTCATGGACGTTAGAGAAGTGATCCCAGTACCCATATTCCAAGAGTTGAAATGTTGAAACGAAGGCCCTGAAAGACCGTTGTGCCTATGACAGTCCGTTACCTTGTGTTTTTTGTGAGAGTGGTAATGAAGAAGGAGCAGCAGAAGAAAGGAAAATTGCATAAGTATGGGACGTTGGAGTCCATGACGGTCGTCGTGAACCATGACCCATCCTTCGCCCAGGTCCGTCGACCCTAGATGCGTTTTAGACGATTTCTAGAAAATAGAGTCCTTGTTTAATTAGGTTTTAATTTCTATTTAATAGTTCGAAAAACCTCATTTTTAGTTCGACGCCGGATAGTTAGACTCTAGATTTTTAAACTCGAATTGTTAAAATCGTGTTGGGAGATTCTTGCATAATCATTAGGGACATGTTTGTGAGATTATTGAGGATCTGAGATTTTGGCAAAGTGATTTTTGTCTTATCAAGCAAAACTCTTGGATTTACTCATTTCTCATTGAAGTAAGTACATGAACATATTATTGATATACTTGAATCTTGTGTTTATGGCTAGGAGGAACACTAAAATCCATAACTAGGTTGTGGGAACCATAGGGCAAAATATAATGAGATAAACCTAACTGAAATACCAATTCTAGAATAGTGTCTTGCAATATTAATAATTCTCATCGCTTATTATGAGCTTTTTAAAGGCTGCTATGGACAACGTTAGAACTCGCCTTAATGGCTTACTACGGACCAAGGAGGTAGATAATAGGAAGAATTATGTTACATCGATTAGTGTCATATATCTAATAGGCTAGTATTATTGGTCGACCGAAACGAGTAAGGACAATTCAGAGTCAAAATACGAATTACGATTCTTATATGATTGTAGGGATAAGGGTAGGATAGCAACACACGTAGCCGAACCAAGGCTGCGGTTGAGATTTTTATAGATGCCGGACAAAGCTATTTGAAATACATAAAATTATCACTTGCATGCAAGATACTAGGGAAATAATGTTTAAGTTAGGAATTATCAACTTATGAACCTGTGGGGAACACGTAAACCCTAATTACTTGATTAATTGATTAAAATCAACTGTCAACGCTTGTTGTTTGTTAGGGTCTCTTCAAAGTCTTTATTTAGTTTCACTCATTTAGAAATAGAAACCCCCTTTTTTATGTTTTTGACTTCTAGGAAGTCCATTGACAAAAAAAATAGTAATAACAAGTTGAAGTTAAGTCGAGGACTATTTCCTCATGGGAACGATCCCAACCTCAATAGTTGGGTTGATTTCTTGAACGACGATTTACTTCTTATGTACAAGTTAAGTTTGAGCGTATCAAATTGTGGCGCGCTTGTCCGGGGATTATAGCTTAGATTACTTGCAAATTATACTATAGTTATTTTATTTTGATCTTGATCTTTACAATGTTTATTGTTTTTGATTTTTTAGAACTGGCTCCTCCTTGATCCCAACTACACGGAGAGGAAGAGAAACCCTGTTTCCTACTATCAGATTGAGCGTACACTGCGAAATATTTAATCGAAACTTGGGAATATAATGATGATGATCAAACCAAACACATCCCAGCTCCGGTTGATGTTCTATGGTCAGATGTTACCGAATGCTCCAGGTGAACACCAACAGAGGGGACGAAATCCCGTTCACGGGCCCCAGGCATACACACAGGCTGTGATAACAGAACAGACTCATATGGCCCTAGTTTTCTCTCTACCCAAAGGCCACACTTTTTTGTACTAGTTAGCTGATGGAAATGCTCACTGCCAGAGGTTTATTTTCAGGGCACCTTCTGAGGATCACATGCCCATATAGATAAGGTTAAGCGGGAAGTGTAAAAAGTTGTGTAGGAGGTGTGCTTTGGAATTTAGATCTTAAATAGGTCTTAGAGTGCTTACTCTCTCATGGCGGAGAGGTTGCTATGTGGTGTCGCTGAGGCTTCCAATACAACTCAATCTCATTGGACCCAACTAGGGATGTTTCATAGCTGCTACTATCGGTCTCCAGAAAATAAATACAAAGACAGAGTAGTAAACATCAACCATGTGGCAACTACCAGGAGAGTCAGTTAGTAGTTCTTGGATTAGATACCTCATTCTTAAGAAGTGTTTCCAAATAACCGATAGAGATGAGTACTGAAGGAGAGTACTTATATCAGGGAAAGGACGATAAAAATTAAAGCGGTGTTGACACCATAGCAGGTGGTGGATCTTAGGGGAGTATCTTATGCTGAGAATTCATGAAAAATTAGAAAAAGTATCCAAGAATAACAAAGCTTTGAGTACTAGGAAGGCTGATACAGGGCAAACACTTCCTGTTTCAGGTTCCAATCAACCCAGCCACAGATGAGGATCCGGGGGGAAGAAAATGATTCAGATGAAACAGAGCTTATGGGTTAGTACTAAAACATGTCACTGGGGTTGCAGAGAAGAAAAGATAATGCAAGTCAAATACTTGTCGAAACCACCGCCACAAAGCGATGAGTGTATTATGAGGAGGATTCCTATGCAGTAAATTAAACAGGATGGGGGGTTTCTGACCAAGTGCCTAAGGGCTCGAATCAGGAGGAATTGGCGCCAAGGTAAAGGGAAACAAGAGTCGGAACTATGTAACTACAATCTGGAGGGGGTTCATTATGTCTGAGATGAAATACAATCGCGACAACAATTTCAACAGGGGTAAATATGGTATAGAAACGACAGGAATGGACACTATGTTCCTCCTCAAAATCGTGATTGAAGTTACTCTAGGGCTGTGAGGGTAGTATGTAATGAGTTGAGGATATGTTGCATTAAAATGATGATGAGGTTCGATGCTATAGTGATGAGCCACAATAAAGTGTTTAGGAATGATGAGCGGGATTGGGAAAAAGTTGATACACATGCAAATAGATTAAGCAACGAGTTACCCAATTGCCCCACAATTATCTACAACTGTTAAACACACGGAAACTGGGCATCGGCCTAGAAGACTATCAAAATCTAAAAATGATGACATTGTATGGCAATACTTACTCGCAGTGGCAAGCAAACCATTGACCAAACTTATGCCATCTAATGAACAAAAGGTGACAAAAGATACTGCTAAAGTGTAGATGTTGATGCTAAATTAGAGATAACATGCAAAAGTATGAAGTGCGTAAAAGTAACTCTTATTCCTAGGCCACCACCCCCATTCCTCAAAGTTTGTGAAAAAGACGAGATGGAAATTATCGGTGTTTTTTATAACAATGTTGAAGCAACTTTGTATCAATGTCCTTTATTAGAAGCTTTAGAACAAAACGCCCGGTTCGCCAAGTTATGAAAGATCTGGTCACAAAGAAAAGATCGGCCACTTTTGCGGATGATAATAGAATGCAGGCATTGTTTTAGTGCTATTGTACAAAATCTCTAGTCCAAAAGAAAGAAGATCCGGCGTGCATTAATTTCTTGGTACATCGGGGCTATACCTTTTGCGAAAGAATATGGGATCTGGGGGCAAGAATAAATCTCATGCCCTCGTCGATTGACAAGAAGTTGGGTTTGGGACCCCACAAAGCTCACTGCGATGCAGCTACTGATGGGCATTTCGACAGTAAACGGCCTCCTATATGATACTCCACGATGTGCTAGTAAAAGTGGAGTCAGTATATTGCAGTAGATTTTTATTCTTGCTTGCAGAAGTCGGGCATTTTGAAGTTGCCCATATATTCTTGGGAGGCCATTCCTTGTAAGGAAAGAGCCTTAGTAGACATGGAAAAGGGCAGATGAAATTTTGGTTGAACAATGAAGAAGGTGACCTTTTAATATTTGTAGTTAATTGAGGCAGAGTGGTGAGCTCCAATCGGCCTCTTCTAGATCCCTACAACATGGGTGGTGAGACATCTTGAGACACAATAGAAGAGAATTCGGGTAGATTGTAGAAAGCTTAGCGTCAGTAATAATGAACTTGATAGAGATTGTATTGAAGAGTATGAGTCATAGTTGCGGCTCGTGACCGAGGTGATGTCGGTTTAAAATGAAGAAATTGGAGCTTGTATGAGAAAGCGAGTCCCACCCGCGAAACCATCTATAGATATGGCTCCAAAATTAGAATTTTTAAAAAGTTCTCCCACCTCATTCTCAGGATGAATTATAGGAAATGGTTACCCACTTTACCGTAATCATTAACATCAGACCTGGATGAACAAACAAGTTCACAGTTTGGTGAAGTTCAAAAGGGGGTTTTTTTTAATTTGGGGTGGCTATTGGGGACATTATTGGATCCCTCCTGGTTTGTCATCATAAATCCAAATCATGCCTAATCAAAGACGAGTAGTTGAGCACCAGAGACGCTTATATCCTCTATGCAAAGAAGAGGTCGTGAAGAAGGGAAATCATTAAGTGATTGGATGCGACTAATCTAACCCAATCGTCGGAGAGTAGTGGGTTTCCCGTGCAGGTGTACTAAGTAAAGGGGGATGACTATGGTCCCCAACAAAAAAAGAACTTGTTCCGATGAAACGGTTACTGGATGGAGGGTGTGTATGGATTACCGTAAACTCAACGTATGGAACTGCAAAAGACATTTTCCTATGCCCTTCATGGATCAGATGTTGGATAGACTCCTGCGAAAAGGTGGTAAGTTTTCGTGATGGATATTAGGGGTATAATCAGATTTCTTATTGCACCAGAAAGATCAAGAGAAAACCACTTTCACGGGAATATGGGACCTTTGCGTTCGAAGAATGCGTTTGGGTTGGCAATGCACCCGCAACATTTAAGAAATGTAGTCGTACGTTATATTTTCTGACATGGTGGAGGATACTATAGAAGTCTTATGGATGATTTTCTGTGGGGTGATTCATTCGCCGCGGTGTTTGACCATTTATCTGAGGTCCCTAAGAGATGTGAAGACTTGCAATATAGGAAATATGTGGAAAAGTGTCATTCATGGTGAAAGAGGGTATTGTGTGGTCATGCATTCCAAAAACGGGCATAGAGGTGATCGAAGCTAAAGTCGAGGTATAGAGAGACTTTCCACACCGATCTTGTGAAAGGTGTGAGAATCTTTCTTGGGCCTGGCAGGGGGTTTTTTTTTTTTTTACCGTAGTTCATCAAAGCTTTCAAAGATTTAACACCCATTGTGCAAATGATGGAGAAAGATTGTAAATTTTTTTGATGAATCCTGTCTAAGCATTCGGTAAGCTAAAGAAAAATTGGTGTCGGCGCCTATCATTATTTCTCCCGGAGATTTGAACAGTCCATTTGAGGTGATCGTGCGATGCTAGGGGGTGGCTCTTGGTTGTAGTATTGGGGAAGAAGAAGAAAAAAAACAAATCCTTCACACCATTTACATTCCTTGTAAAGCCCTAAATTAAGCTCAGAAGAACTACACAGTGACTGAGCCAAGAACTCTTTACAAGTAGTTTTTGCTTTGAGAAATTTCGCGCCTATTTATAGGTACTAGAGTTATAGTGCATGAGTGACCCCACTCAGCATTGAGAGATTTGGAGGCGAAGAGATGCGAAACGTAGGTTGATTTTTTGGGTATATTACTATCAAGAATTTGACTTTGAAATGGATGGATATAGAAAAAGGAACTGAACAATCAATTTGCGATCACTTGTCTCGTCGAGAGGATGAACTATGAGAAGAGTTAGGGATAAGACTGACATTGATGATACTTTCCCCGATGGAACACTGTATGGTTGCTTTTTCAAAAGGACTTGATTCCCATGGTTCGGAGATTTTGCGAAGTATCTGGCGAGTGATATGTTCCAGCAGACCTTGTCCTTTTATCAAAGAAAAGTTCATGTACGATGTGAAGAAGTTCTTTGGGATGGAACCATACTTGTATGGCGTTGTGCCGACGGGATTATTTCGGCGTTGTGTGCCAGAAGGAGATGTCTGAGTGTGTTGGAGGCATGCCATTCCTCAACAGTATGGTGGGACATCAAGTGGTATTCGAACAGCTTCATATGATATTACAATGTGTTACTATTAGCCAACTCTTCATCAAGATGATCATGGGTTTACTTAAAGCAGTGACAGAGCCAACGACGGATGGCGGTATTTCAAGAAAGCAGAGCATCTCTAAACCCCCTTCTTTGTGATGAGTATTGATGTTTGGGGTCATTGACTTATGGGACCTTTCGGGAGTTCTTCATGGAATGAAGTGCATTATAGTAGCAGGTTGATATGTATCTAAATGGGTGTCGTATCCTATCCCTCGCAACAATGAGGGAAAGAATGTCATTACATTCTTGAAATAGAATATATTATCTCATTTTTGGCACCCCAAGGGCCATTATTAGTGATGGTGGCTCACACTTCACTTATCGATGTTAAGGGGTATTGGAGAAAAGAAATACGGGGTTGGTTCGCCATAATTGGCCACTCACTTACAACCCTCAAAACTAGTGGGCAAGTGGAAGGTCGAATCGGGAGATCAAATCGATATGGTCCCAAAAAGTGAACCACTAGTGAACAGATGCAAGGAGCTTGATCTGCCTTGGGCTACGACAGGCATATAAGACCCCCATAGGAATGTCTCCATACAAACTGTATAGGGCAAAGCTTGGTCATTTCGTGTTGTCTTTTTTTTTTTGGGTTGAGTTAGAGCATAAAGCCATGTGGGCTATGAAGAAGTTAAAAATGGATTGGAGCGAAGCTTGCCAGAGCAACGGTTGTTTTTTAAAGGTTGACGGAAATCGATGAATTATCCTGAAAGCCTATGAAAGCTATGCCTATACCAAAAGAAAAGCTGAAGAAGTACATGACACAAAATTGAAAAATGAGAGTTTATGGTCGGGGTTTGGTGCTTGTATTCAATTTCAGGTTGACGATTGTTTACAGGCAAGCTCAAGTCCAAATGGAATGGTCCTTACTTGGTTTACCCAACTATCCCTCATGGAGCAGTGACCACCATCTTGACTGATCGACGGCGCTTGCCGCCCAAAGGTTGCTTCACCTCCCGCTACTATTAGATTTTTAGGCATTAGGGGACAATGCATGCGTTTTGTTGGGGTGGGGTAAATGGAAAGTGAGTGTAGGTGAAGCCTTGGTAGCTCCCAATTCCCGAACTCTTTTGGGGTTTCTGCCTATGTTTTCTGTTCCCCAAAACGATGATACTTTTTCTGTTTGAACCGGCATGGTTATTACTTTTGTACATAGTTTTAATTCAAAGATGATGGCTAAAAATGATATTCCTGCTAAAACTGGAAATGAATGCGTATGACTAGGCCATAGTAAACATGATAATTGTGTGGCTCTTCACCATTACATGAGAGTTACACCATTGCATTACCCCTAGTCTTAATTGAACAGGCCTGTCTGATAATCTTGTATAGGATGGGAGAGATGTCAAGGAGGTGTGTATTGGGAAAATGTTGAATAATCCACTATGGGATTAGCTAGAACTTGCCTGGTTCAATATAAACCATTTCTGCCTAATAAAAGAACCAAATGAAGTTAGCCTTCTTTGCCAAATAGTTAAGCTTAAATTAGACCTTGCAGCTTTCACCCCAATGATCTTTTCTTCGGAAACGAGTGTTGGCCTGGTCCCTCATTGGACATATGACCTGTCATCTTATGACAAAAGCATAAGTGAGGTGGGGATAGGAAAGTAAACAACTTCATTATGGCCCGACCCAATTTTGGGTATTGTGTAACCTTGACTAATGGATAGCCATGAGTTGGGGTTGCTATTATTGAGGAATGCTCGGAAAATGGGGTGAAAAAGAACAAGAGAGATGGGTGGAAAGAAAGAACAAAAGTAAAGTTGACCTAAAGAATTAGTTGAAAGAAAGTAAAGAAAAAGACAAAATACACAAAGAAATACAAGCAAGGAAAAGAATGAGAGTCACTTACACAAATGAAAAAGAAGAGAAATAGCAAGGTGAAAGATATGAGAAAACTGGGTGAGATAAAATGATACAAAGTGGCAGTTTAGCCGATATGTCAAGGAGGGAAAAAAAGTCACTAAAGTTACTAAGTATACACTACCTGACCCTGAGGCTATGTTACTAGCCAAGGCAAAGAAAGTCCTATCGTGAGCCTAAGGGTTGTATCGCGAACTTAAGGAAGTAAATAAGGGCACAAGCTTATGGCATTAGGTATGAATGAGTGTCGACTTTGTTTCTGAGAGTGAGTGTTGAAAAAGTTAATCCTTATACTCAAACTAAATCATGTGGAATAAAAAAATGAGGGATATTTTTTTTAAGTTGAGGAATAAGTTGCAATACCGGAATTGATAGCGCCCGGTTAGAAATTGAAGCGGATAGGTGTTAGTGCATGGTGAGTATGTGTCATGTTATGATCCCACATAATTCAAACCTAATAGTGATGAGTTCATGCATAGATTGATGAGATTAAAGGAATGATAGCCAAGTTGCAAAGGATAAAACCATGGATACCATTACAAAGATTTTGTATTGAGTCATAGTGCGTCGCTTGAGGAAAAACACGAATTTAAGTTGCGGGTGTTGAGTATACCGTGATTTCCGATATTTATTAATACTTTTTCCTACTTTTAGTTGCCAAAAGCCTTTTTATGCTAATTTTTATACAAGTTTCTATTTATTGCAGGAATCTGTCCAAAGCTGAATGCGGAGATTTTTTTGAGCGAAAAATATTTTTTATGCAGAACAATCCACTACGGGAGCTAGGACGGCCGTCGTGATTTGTGACGGGTCCGTAGGTGGCCAGGCGTCGTGAAGCTGTCTAAAGGAAGAGGGGAAGTCTGACCAAAGTGTTGGGGTTACGAAGCTGTGACGGTCCGTTCATGCTTATGGACAGTCCGTCCTGAGGTTCGTATGAAGTTCAGAGAAGAATACCTAGTAGTACCCATATTCCAAGAGTTAAGTGTTTGAAACGAAGGCCCTAGGACGGGACGTTGTTGCCTATGACGGTCTGTATACTTGCTTCGAGGGTTTAATGAGAAGAGCGTTAGCATGGAGAAGGAAATTGCACAATATGGGACGACGGAGGTCCATGGACGGTCCGGCGTGACCATGACGATCCGTAGCGCGGTCCGTCGACCCAGCGGCGTTTTGGCAGATTTCTAGAAAACAGATGGTCCTTGTTTAATAGGTTTTTATTTTTCTTAAATCAGTTCGAAAAACTTGTTTTTAAGTTAGACGCCCGGATAGTTAGACTCTAGATTGTTAAATCGGTATTGGTAAACATTGAGTTGGAGATTCTTGATTTAATAATTAGACTTTTTTTGTGAGATTATTGATTACTTGAGATTTCTGGCAAGTGATTTTTAGTGATTAATCAAGCAAACTCTGGATTTTAATCTTTCTCATGGAATAAGTACATGAACTTTATTATATACTTGAATCTTGTGTTTATGCTATGAGTAACTAAATCCATACCTAGGGTTGTGGAACACCAAGCAAATAATGAGATAAACCCTAACTAAAATAACAATTCTAGGAATAGTGCCTTGCATATATTAATAATTCTTTTCACTTATGAGTCTTTTTAAGGATGGCCAACATTAGAAATCGCCTTAATAATTGCAACGTGCCGGACCAAGGAGGTAGATAATGAAAAGAATTATAACATAGATTTAGTGTATAATATATAATAGGCTAGTATTGATTTGTACGAGGTAATAACTTAGCAATACAAATACGATGCTTTATATGGGTAAGGATAAGGTAGGATAGCAACACACGAGCCAGACCAAGGTGCGGAGGGAGATTTCTAGAGCCGGAACCAAGGATTAGAAATACATAACTTATCACTTGAATGCAAGATACTAGGAAAGAATTGTATATTAGAATATCAAGTTATGAACCTGTGGGGAACACGTAACACTAGTTACTTTAATTAATTGATTAAATCAACTAATTCAAAGCTGTGAAAGCGTCTCTTTCAAGTTCGTTTTTATTTCACTCTGTAGAAATAGAACCACCTTCATGTTTTACTTTCCAAGCCAAGTCATTGACCAAAAAATAGTAATAAAAGGTTGAAGGTAAGTCTAGACTATTTTCCTCATGGAAACGATCCCCAACCTCACTAGTGGGTAATATAACTTGAAAGACAGCTTTACTTCTATTGAGAAGTAAGTTTGAAGCGTACTCATCAAGGTGTCATGCCTCATCTCCTCTTTGGTTGAAAACCATGTCGGACGATGTTGGCAGTGGTAATTCCATCATCGCCCTTGGAATGCACACACAATCGGACGACGTCAAACGTGGTATGCCATTATTGCCCTTGGATAGCACACATGATCGGAAAAGTCGGGCATGGCATGCCCGCATGGCCCTTAGGAAGCACACACGGTCAGATGATGTCGGGCGTGTCCTTCCATATCACCATTGGGCAGCACACGCGGTCAGACGACGTCGGGCATGAAATGACATCTTTTCCCTTGGACAGCACACACGATCGAACGACGTCGGCCGTGGCATTCCATCATAGCTCATGGACACAATACAGGGTCGGACGATCTCGTGCGTGGATTGCCATCATCACCCTTGAACAACATACATGGTCGGACGACATCCGGCGTGGAATGACCGCATGGTCCTTCGGCATCACACACAGTCTGATGACATCGGGCGTGGCACGCCATTATCACCCTTGGACAACATATACAATTAGACTACGTAAGGCATGTCTTGCCGTCATAGCCCTTGCCCAGCACACACAGTAGGATGACGTTGGGTGTTGCAGTCCATCATCACCCTTGAAGAACATACACAGAGATGGAAACCGTCGGGCGTGGCATGCCATCATCGCCTTTGGACAGCACGCGCGGACAGACAACGTCAGGTGTGGCATGCCATCACCGCCCTTGGACAACACACACGGTCGGACGACGTCGGGCGTGACATGTCATCACCACCCTGCGACAGCAACCCCCCCACACAGTTGGCAAACGTGGGAGTGCACGAAAAATTACGCCCTTGACACAACACAAACGGTCCGGCAACGTCGGCGTGGCAGCCATCACCGCCATGGGCAGCCACACGTTGAACGGACGACGTGTTGTTGGGGCAGGCCAATCATAGCCCTGGGACATCAAACACGGTTGAAATCGGAGGTGTGGAAAATGCAAAAAATCACCGCCTTTGGAAAGCACACACGGTCGAACGACATCGGGTGTGGCTTGATATCACCGCCATTCGACTGCACGCACGGTCGGACGACGTCGGGCGTGTCATGACATCACTGACCTTGAACAACACACATGGTCGGCAACGTCGAGCATGGCATGACATCACCGCCCTTGGACAACACACACGTTCGGCAACGTCGGGCGTGGCATGCAATCAACGCCCTTGGACAACACACACGGTCGGACAACATCGGGCGTGGCATTACATCCACCACCCTTGGGACTGCACGCTACGGTCGGGGACAACGTCGGCGCGTGCATAGAAATAACCTCCCTAGGAAAGGCACACCAAGGTCGAAGACGTCGAGGCGTGGCATGACATCACCTCCCTTGGGAATGCAACACGTTCGAGATTACGTCTTGCATGGCATGACATCACCGCCTTTGGACTGCACGCACAGTCGGACAACGTCGGGCATTGCATGACCTCACGCCCTGGACAGGAACACACGGTCGGAAATGTCGCGGTATCGCATGACATCACCACCCTTGGACAGCACACACGGTCGGCAACGTCAGGCGTGGCATGCCATCACCGTCCTTGGGCAGCAAACACGTTAAACGACGTCGGGCGTGGCATGCCATCATACCCCTTGGACGTCAAACACGGTTGAATGATGTCAGGCGTGACATGCCATCACCGCCTTTGGAAAGCACACACGGTTGAACGACATCGAGTGTGGCTTGATATCACCGCCATTAAACTGCACGCACGGTCGGACGACATCGGGCGTGTCATGACATCACTGCCCTTGGACAACACACACGTTCGGCAACGTCGGGCGTGGCATGCAATCACCGCCCTAAGACAACACACACGGTCGGACGACGTCGGGCGTGGCATTACATCACCACCCTTGGACTGCACGCACGGTCGGACAACGTCGGGCGTGGCATAAAATCACCTCCCTGGGACAGCACACACGGTCGAAGACGTCGGGCGTGTCATGACATCACCTCCCTTGGAATGCACACACGGTCGAATTACGTCTTGCATGGCATGACATCACCGCCTTTGGACTGCACGCACAGTCGGACAACGTCGGGCGTTGCATGACATCACCGCCCTTGGACAGAACACACAGTCGGCAATGTCGGGTATCGCATGACATCACCACCCTTGGACAGCACACACGGTCGGCAACGTCAGGCGTGGCATGCCATCACCGCCCTTGGGCAGCAAACACGGTTAAACGACGTCGGGTGTGGTATGACATCACCTTCCTTGGACTGCACGCATGGTCAGACGACGTCGGGCGTGGCATGCCATCACCACCCTTGGACAGCACACACGGTCAGCGACGTCGAGCATGGCATGACATCACCGCCCTTGGATAGCACACACAGTCGTACGACGTCGGGCGTGGCATGATATCACATCCCTTGGATAGCACACACGGTCGAACGACATAGGGCGTGGCATGCCATCACGACTTGGCACCACCCCACAGGCTTTGCCAACACTATCCTTACATACATCGTTACTATTCCCTACCTCTCGATTTGAGGTTGGACGTGGCATGACATCATCGCCTTTGGACAACACACACGGTAGAATGACGTCGGGCGTGGCATTATGTCACCGCCCTTGGACAGCACACACGGTCGAACGACATCGGGAGTGACATGCCATAACCGCCTTCGGACGGCACACACGGTAGAACGAAGATGGGCCTGGCTTGACATCACCGCCCTTGGACAACACAAACGGTCGAATGACGTCGGGAGTGGGCATTACATCAACACCCTTGGACCAGCACACTGGTCGAAAGACGGGCGGGCGTGACAATGCCATCAATGCCTTTGGACAAACCATGGCGAATGACGTCGGGCATGGATTATATCACTGCCCGTTGAACCGCACACACGGCGAAAAGAGTCGGGCGTGAATGACTCACCGCTTTGGACGGCCACACGCTCGAAAGACGATGGGCGTGCGTGATATCACCTCGCCCTTGGACAGCACGAACGGTCGGAAGACATCGGGCATGTCATGACTCACCTCCCTTGGGAAGACACACACAGGTTCGAAAACGTCAGGTAGCGTTGCAGAGATCACGCCATTGGACAGGCACACACGGTCGGGCCAACGTTAGGCGTTGGCAGCAATTAACCAACCCTGGACAGCACACAACGTTTGGGTTAAGACGACGTCGAGAATGGCATGAACATCAAGCCCTTGGACAGCACACACTTCGGACGACGTCGGGCGTGGCATGACAGCACCTCACTTGGACAGCACACACTGTCGAAAAGACGTCGGGCGTGCATGCCATCATCGCCTTGGGCAGCACACACGGTCGAATGAGGTTGTGGTGGGCATACATCCAACGCCATGTGGAAAACACACACGGTCGAACGACGTCGGGCGTGACATTCCATCACCGCATTTAGACAGCACACACGGTGTGATTACGTCGGGCGTGGCATGACATCACTGCCTTTGGACAGCTCACACGGTTGAAAACATCGGCGTGGCATGCCATCATCGCCATTGGGAAGTACACACGGTCGAACGACGTCGGGCGTTGCATGACATCACCGCCCTTGGACTGCACGCACGGTCGGACGACATCGGGCGTGTCATGACATCACCTCCCCTGGACAGCACACACGGTCGAACGACGTCGGGTGTGGCATGCCATCATCGCCTTTGGGCAGCACACTCGGTCGAATGATGTTGGGTGTGGCATAACATCACCGCCTTTGGAAAACACACAGGGTGACGAGCGTCGGGCGATACATGCCATCACCGCATTTAGACAGCACAACGGTTGTGATTCGTCGGGCGTTTGGCATGACATCACTGACTCTGGGACAGCTCACACGGTTGAAAAACGTCGGTGTGGCATGCATCATAGCCTTTGGAAGTAGACACAATGTTCGAACGAAGTCGGGCGTTGAATGACATCACCGCCTGGGGACTGCACGCATAGGTCGGATGACGTGTGCGTGGCATGACATCACCGCCCGTTGGGAAAGGCACTCACGACGGAAACGCCGGGGCGTGATGGGTGAATGACATCACCGCCTTGGAGAGCACACAAACATCGGGAACGTTGGGCGTGGGCATGCAATCACAAACCCTTGGACAAATCACATGCGGACGACGTCGAGCGAGGCAGGACACACGACGTTGGAAAACACACACACGGCGGACGACGTACGGGCGTGGATGATATCACGGCAATTGGACTGCACGCAGGGTCATACGATGTCGGCGTGCATGACATCACCGCCATTGGAACTGCACCCACGATCGAAGAAGTCGTCGGGTGTGCATACAATCACGCCTTGGACTACAGCGACGGTCGACGACGTCAGGGCGGTGGCATGAAATCACCGCCTTGGGAAGCCAACACGATCGGCAAGTCGGGCGTGGATGCATCACCGCCTGGATGCCCGC